>UCOH01010207.1:0-107676 GCA_900474275.1 Synergus japonicus
TCTCTAGTGGTAGACTGATTTTTACAAGAAAAAAAGTAAGGCTAAGGACAAGTTAGAAAACCCTTGAAGCGGGGATGTTAAGCATCTTGCATTATCCTGCATTCCAGGTAGGCTCCGTCCGGTCAGATTTTTTATTACTGCAATCGCCCCGATGAAGTGCTAGTTAGATTTGGGGAAAACCCGAGTTGCAAATAACATTTGGTAGAGCTTAGGATACAGTCGTAATTTGGGAAAACCCATAATAATGTACAAAAAAGGGATTCCACAATGCTTAAGATTATCGCAGTAAAAATACAAATTTTAAGAGGACCTTGAAGGCCTCGAAACACGTGCAAATATCTATTCATGAATTGCAGTTCAGTAGTCTAAAATATTGAAATGAATTTGGGATTCAACAATTATGTTTATCATTTCTAGAATTCTTCTTCTGGAATATGAGATTTATTACATTCTCATGAGTTTTATTTATTTATGTTTAAAAATAAAGAAATAATGCTGAATACGCATTTTACTTCATTAGGAAGGAAAAATGATTGATTGGACTGAAGTTTCGGATGTCTGGACGATTTTTTGTCTTCATTTGCCGAATTTGAAAATAATCTTCAGTTTATTTTCGATGCATGTTGTGATTTTCAAAAATTTTAAGCTACTGCGGTTTTATTGATTGTAAAGAAAATTCGAACAATTGGGCGAGATTTCACTGGTATTTAAGTATTTAACTAGATTTCATTAATTTTAAAGTATTTAATGATATTTTGTGAAATTTCATTATAAGTATGTAATGTGAAGAACTTTTAAAGGATTTCAACTCTCTAAACTTGAATCAGTGAAATTTAACTGATTACCAGTCAAATTCCACTGATTTGCAGTGACTCTTTTCTCATGATTTTAATCAGTGACAAATTTACTGGAAATCAGTGAAAAGTCACTGAAATTTTTAGTAGTTTAGTGAAGATGACTGAAAATTTCAGTGACTTTCGACTGATTCTCAGTGAACTTTCACGTATTAAAATCGTGAGAAAAGAGTCACTGAAAATCAGTGGAATTTGACTGATTCAGTTTTAGAATTGATATGTTTTCAAATTAATATAAAACCGTAGTAAAATTAATATAGGGTTTATTAATATTAATATAAAGAATACCTATTAAATTTAATTGACAGTATATGCAATTGAGTTTACTCACAATATATTAAATTTTGATCAGTTTTTTTTACTTCATGGGATTTTGAATAATGTGAAGGAATTTCATAGGTTTTTCAATAATTTTAAAGAATTTGACGATACTTTGTAAAATTTTAAGTAATTTTATGGACTTTTAAGAGATTTAAAGAATTTAACGAAATTTCTTTAGATTTTCAGGAATTTAATGCGATTTCATGCGATATTGGGTAATTTTAAAAGATTTGAGGAAAATTAAAGGAATTTGTCGATATTTCACTGGAATTTAAAAGTACTTAACTAGACTTGATGGGAATTTAAGTAATTTAAAAGAATATAATGATATTTTGTGGAATTTTATGATAAGTTTATGTAATGTGATAAACAATAAAGGATTTCAAGGAATTTTACGACATGTCATTGGATTTTCAGATATTTTAAGCGATTTAATCTCTCTAAATCTGAATCAGTGAAAAGTCTCTAATTGGCAGGGAAATCTCACTGATTCAAATAGCTAGAATCTGGTCACTGATAATCAGTGAACAAAATTCACTGATTGAATCAGTACAAAGGAATAATGTGGACCGATAGTTGGCAGCACTTGTACACCTTTTATGAATTCAAAATTTCCATAATTAATGAAATTACAGATTGAAATTGGAACTTGTTTTCCAAAAATAATGAGTATACTTTATTGACATTTGTAAAGGTTATATTGGTTAACTAATTAAATTAGTAAGAACTTACTGATAATCAGTGACTAGTTACTGAATTGATCAGTAAAAAATCTCAAATCACTGATTCATCAGTGAAAATTTAATCACTAATTAAATCAGTGAAATTTTCACTGATTCAAATTCAGAGAGATGAGATATCATTGGATTTTGAATAATGTGAAGGAATTTCACGGGATTTTCAATAATTTTAAAGAATTTGACGATATTTTGTAAAACTTAAAGTAATTTTAAGGAATTTTAAGAGATTTAAGGAATTTAACGAAATTTCATTGGATTTTCAGGAATTTAATGAGATAGTTTTAAAAGATTTTACGAAATTTAAAGGAATTTTATGAATCTTATTGAGGGTCCTGAAATTAGACAAGGTATTACAAGTTCTTATAATTCAAAGTTTAAAAATTATAATTTACTTTGAATAGTTCTGATTTTAAAATCTTTTGATTTGAAATTGTATAGAATCTTTTGTTTTGTTAAAAAATTATTTCCTGTAACAGGTTTTCAGTATTAACTGGTGTTTTAATTTTAATTTATAAAATTTTGTTTTTTTTTTTACTCTAAAATGGCATCAGTAAATAAAAAAAATGAAAAATAGTTTTGAATATTATAAGTTCCCTAGCAAAAATTATATATTAGTAATTTTTTTTTAATGCACTTTGAATGAATTACAAATGAATTCTTCGCTGTTATAGAGGCAGATATTGTGCAACATCTTGCAGCATTAACAAAGATTTACAGTCGATAATATATTCTTCGTGTAAAAGCAGTGGTGTTTTTTACGTTTCACATTTCATTCAGGGAGATTATAGAATGACATTCACTAATACAAGCAGTAGAGAAAACTGTTTATTTTTCACATCGAATGTGTACTCACAAAGATTACGATTGTATAGCGACATATTATAAGAATGCTAATGATATGATCTAAGATGATATTGAATAATTCAGTTCTTATTGGTCAAGAAGGTTTCTTTAAAAAAAATTTTATGTCCTTTTATAAGACAAAGTTTCATTCCTCAATGTTTTTGTCCACTCATCACACTATTTTTTTTTCTTTTTATTATCTTACACATTTCATTGAATAAATAATGAAGTGATAATACATTAAATAGTTAAGTAAAAAAAACACATTAATACTCTATTTTCGATACAATTCGATGACAAATTTTTAAATCTTTCAGTGAAGCAAGAGTAAATTAATGCTATTTTATGATAATTTTTAAAAAACTGGTGTTTAAATATCTCAATCTTCAATAATTTTATTTTAGATGCAAAAAACAGTCCTTTATACATATAAAACTTATTTTAATAATTCTTAAAGTGTATAATAGGATATAAAATGAATTCAAAAAGATTTTTAAAAATGCTAGAAGATTTCAAGATATTTTGAACTATTTCAAAGATCTTCAGAAAGTTTCAAGTGATTGCAAAAGATTATGAAATAATTTTTAAGTATTTTAGGGTATTTCGAAAATTTAATTAAAGGGATTTAAGAAATTTCAGAAGATCTCACATGGAATTTCAAAGGATTTCAGAAAATTGTAAAAGATTTCAAGAGATTTTTTGAAATTACAAATTTTGAAACACTTCTGAATTTTTTTGAAATCGCTTTAAATTCCTTAGAATCAATTTAGATGTATTGAAATTCCCATAAATCACTTCAAATCTCTTCAAAATGTGGTATTATTTTTTAAATAAAAGACGTTGTAAAAGTAACTGCAGCGCCTTTAGACAGGCAAACAGTAATGACTTAGTGTCGAGATAAACTTTGTGCAACTCTTGCAAATTTTACTTTACTGACAAACAACGATATTTTTTAATTTTATTATCTTTTTGCTTTAAAATCTTTTTCTAGGGCCGAATTGAGATCGAAAAGTGGGCCGAAAAAAATACACTATAGATCGGCCCACCCCTCTCCCTCTTTATTAAATAATACTGGAATCTACCCCTTAAAACATACTTTGGCAAGGGTATAAAAATAGAAATGTAATTATAATAATAGTTTTTTGTTTCAAATTTTCCTTATTTTTTTTTTATCGCATAGGCCCATCGGGATTTTTTCCAATTTCCCACATTAACAATTCGGGCCTTGTTTTCGTAATGTTACAAAACAAATGTTTCGAAAATTATCTTACATTTTTATTAATTTTAAATTAAATTAAATTAAATTTTAAATTATTAAATTCTGAAAACTAAAAACTCGGTCTTTTGAATTTGATCAAATTGAAAATTGTGGACTTTATTCATTTCATATTTATATATTTATATTATATTAATTATATCCAAATTTCTTTTGCAAATCACTTTCTCTCATTATAACTATGAGAGTGTGTTAGGAGTCGTTGAAACTGCAAGTGATATGTTTACATACCAAATATCATAGTATTACATGATGTCGCATTAATTATTCAATGAAATGTTAATTGACATAGTAAGGTCATTTTGATCAAATTATACATTTTTCTTACATCTGAGGGTATTGTAAATTATGAAGGGATTATAAATTCTTTCACAATTACACTATAAAATTTATTAGCTAATTCACAGAGCCATGTGAACTATATATCACAGAATCATAAATATTTTTCATATTGGGGATTTCGGAAGGATTTAACTCAAGTATACAAATTTATTATGAGTATCGGTACATATTTACTGCCCAAAAAAGGATTCTATTTTCTCGTTGAATGAAAAGTTATGCGCTACTAGTAAAAATATTTTATTTTATGTCATAAATGATTTATTCATGATATATATCCCGTTATCGTTATTACATATCGTTTTAAAAACGAGATTTGAAATGAAAGAAAAGCTTACAATATTCACAAGTAGATAAGCTCGGCATTAGTCAGACATAAAATTCAAAGACAAAATGGAATGAAGTAAGCTGGATCTTTTATAAAATGGTAATTCAAATCGGTTTTATATTTGATTGGATAATGAAATTTTATTGATTTTAATGAGATGCAGATACTTTTGGCGTTTTAATTTAATGTAATTAATCTGTTTATAAAATTCAGCGTTAAAAATTAAAGGAAAAGGTGTAGAATATTTTATTCAACTTTAGACCTAGAATTACTTTACTGAGCGTTTATAAAAAAAGTAAATTAAGATATTAAGTGATTGCCTTCGTAATTATTATATTTGGCATATTTGGCAACTCTGCATTTTAAGTTTTTGAGATAAGGGATCGCAGCGACGACCAGAAAATGCAGAGGAAATTATGGTGCAATTAATCGAATGGTGGGGCGATTTCTAGCTGTTCTTGCACAAAGATACCCGGTGCAAATAGCGGACAAGGATGGTAAAAACTACTATCTATCGTTCATTCGATCTCGTCCAAGCGAATGCTACTCGAGTCGGTTCGGTTCGAGTCGTGTTCATTCTCCTGACCTGTATTTCACTGATGCTTAGCTTAAACAACAAATAGTGTGGACCGCGTCACCTCCCGACTCATTCAGTTTACTTATAATCGAAGCTATTGACAATATGGGTTTTCTGTGGAAATTGTGGGTTTCCACATCTCTTTCCAAGATTTTACACGGTTACCATGTCAACTTATTTTACACCTACTTTTGTTTCCTTGCGAAGAAATTTAGCTTTAACCACTTGAAAGTTATTTTTGTGTCGTTCTTTTTAATCTTTGTATTCCATTAACTGAAAAAATGATAAATACCGTTAAAATAATAAAATTATATGTTTAAAGGTTTAATTGGTTCAGATAATTTCTTGCAGATAGTGAATATCTTATCTTTAGATATTATAAGGAAAAGCCAAAAGCAAACTTAATGTTTATGTCTTCATTTATTGATCTATGATTGAAGAAGTCTGGATATCTTTCAAATCTTGTAAAATCTTTTGAAAAGCCTTAAATTCTTTGGACTAGTTCAAAAAAAAGCTTTTTTAAAATACATATAAAAATCTTGAAAATTTTTTGTATTATTTTGAAATCCCTTTAAAATTCCTTTAAATCTGGCAGCTCTGAAGATCTCGATTCTAATTTTGATGATTTTATTTTTTATTTTAATTGTTAAACTTCACGCTTGTGAAACTGCACAGAATCAAGTGTCATAAAAATTCCTCTATCAAATTTCGCAATCCATCGAGAAATTTCAGTTTTAAGTTATAGAAAGTATTTTGTTGCAGTGTGTCTTCTTCACGTCGGCGTTAAATATAAGACGCAAAAGAACTCATATCCAACGGAAGTTCAAAATCGATAGTAATGTAAGCAGCATCGTTGTTTCCTTGGAAAATGTTCAGTTGCATTAAAATACAGTCGCACGATATTATTTTTCGCTGACGCACAACCAGCACACATTCAGTGTCTACTTTCTTATGCCTCTGATATAATTGTTCTTTTTTACGTTCTCATAATTTATTATAGAAATCATTACGTTTTTAATCTTATTTAGCCATTTATTTTTTTTAACAAGTCAACTTCTTGGTTTATGTCTTCAAAACTGCTTTAAAATCTTGGAAAATCGTTTTAAATTTATCTTAATCTTCTAATTTTCAGGTTCTCGTATCAATGGTGCTAATATATTATTTCTCAGAGAAATAAACATAAAATCTTCATTACTATAATACAAGTAAAACAATGAATGTCAGGGACGCGCGTTCTGCTCTTTGCTCAGAAGTCAGGTGGCAAGGACGCTTTCATTCCGTGATCTTGATGAAAGCGGAAACTCGTTCCGAAGACAGAAACAATGGGTCTTATTTGTATTCTCACGTTTGTTTGTATTTAATATACATGTGATACTGTTAGTTATATAAGAGGTCAATGGCAAATTTGTACTTCACTGATCTTTATGACATTACGTTTGGGTAACATGTAGATATGTTATTAAACAATTTAGTCTTCTTATACATTTTTTGCGGAATACATTAGCTGCAGACGCCACATGGCATCTCTTACAAAGTTAATTTTCAATACTTTAATAAATTTTGTCTATATTCAAGTAGCTATAGTGTATTATCAAATATTATTTTTATTTCTAAATATCGGCGGAATGGAAATGCAAAATAATCATCATTGTACATTTCATATTTTGATGACCTTTACAAAATATTCGTGTTCTTTCGGATTTTTTTATGTCTCCATTTTTAGCATAAAAATGAAGTATTTATATATTTTGGCTGAATATCTTTTGAAATATTCAATTGAAGATCAGATAAGACAAATATAAGAGCCATTAAAGAAATATAAAGCTACTCTAAATATAAAACGATATTGAGTTATGGAAATAAGAAACTCCTTGGTCCGATCACGTAAACCGCATTTCTGAATTTCGCGACTGCCTTGAATTTTATAATTAAACAAATTCGGAGTCGAATACTTGACTTGCCTTCCTCCTCTTTGGGATTTCTCCTGGCTGAAAATGTTGTTCAACAATTCACTCTTCCTTTCGCCCAAGGACATTGGAGTATAAAGATATATTTTATAAACATACTTTCAAAATCAGTTCTATGAAACAAATTTTTTCAGCAATGTTAAAACAGTTGATCTTGAATGAAGTGCTGTAATTGTCAATTACATCACTGGAGATTTTATCTTTGTATTATTTTCAAGATAAAAGGCACAGCTCCAACAATAAAGTTCGATTTTTCAACAATGCATTCGAATATAAAACTTGATGGAGTGAAGGAGGAGGTGAAAGAATCAAAAAGTAAATGAACTATCACTATCTTTACGTGTAACGGTGCCAAGCAAGTTGAGGTTCTTTCGACCCTGATCTAGTTTCTATGACGTATAAACTCACTGTTCGACGAACTGTCGGAGAAAGTATACGCAAGAGAATCAGAGGAGAGAACACGATGAACTTTATTAAGTTGAAACGGGAAAATTATTATAAATATGTAACGGACAACATGTTTAATGTTTTGTGATTCATATTCCGTTATTTCTCATTTCAAGTGAAGGAAATTGCTTCTCGATTTTTTACTTTATGAGGGGCTAACTAACAAATCTTGGTAAAAGACTAAAGTTGTATATTTGTCGACTTGATTTAAAAGTATGCGATTTTTATTTACTGAATGTTTTACTGCTCTCTTAACCTTTAAACGATTAATTTCAAAGCATTTAAAAGTCGCAAAAGCACAAAAACAAAACAAATTCAATTACAATTCTTTACAAGTTATTTTTATGTAACAGACACCTATAGTTTGACTTTTCCAGTGGATTTTAATATTTCCACGATATTTCGCATTTTTCAGACCCACATTTTCCATTCATGACACTATTTACTAATGTTTCATAAAAACTGTTGAATATTTCATACATCATTGAAAAACAAAGATCTATTTACGTCAATGTTTCACTTTAACGCTGCCATTGACTGCGTATTTATAATAAAATTTGTATCTACTGCAACTCACCCGAAATTATTTGAAAAAGTTAAATAATTGATCTGAACGTAATTAGTAAAATAAATAAAACAGTTTTATTTAAGAAAATAATAATTATTCTACAACATCGAACCTGTTATTG
Organism: Synergus japonicus; assembly: GCA_900474275.1. Lineage (NCBI taxonomy): Eukaryota > Metazoa > Arthropoda > Insecta > Hymenoptera > Cynipidae > Synergus > Synergus japonicus. The sequence continues at coordinate 8,382 of UCOH01010207.1, forward strand.
CTTAATTTGATCCCGTGTGGAAAAATTTCGTGGCAGACATTATAGTGTTTCTTTATTACGAAATTTTAAAAATCGATTACCAAATTTATGTTCCATTTGTAACAGCTGTTTCATTTAGATTGTGAACTTTTATCTGTCCAATGGTGCAATAATATTAGAAGTTTAATTTACTCTACTCAATAATAATTTCTTACAAAATATTTGAAACAGCCATATCGATAATTTACACGTGTTGATATTAAGTGTTGTAATCTAAAATGTATGGTGTATGTATAGTTCATTTTTTAACGAGTTTAAAACATTGAAATTCTATATATTGGTACATTACCTCTATTTAAAATAAAATCATGAAAGTCATTAAGTAGAAACTTTTTTTGTCTAAACATTCATCAGTATTGAAGTAAGATTTTAATTGATAAAGTATTTTAATGTCTTATTATAAATGTTTATTCATTCTTCAGTCAATTTAGTCATTAAAATTTTAAGAATCGCTGAAAAATGAGATGCCTTACCAAAAAGTGACTTTTCTACTTAAAAGTCTGACCCTTCATTTATAGGGAGTAGTACAAGTAGAAATAGGCGCCAGACTCAGTTTTAGTAGGTAAAGAACGTTTGGGTGGGACAAATTAAAGACAAAATTTTAAACAGGCGTTATTTCATTATGACTTGTTAGATAGAAAGATAGATAAATATATTTTTATTTATTTATATATTTAAATTTTAAATATATTTATACATTAAAATATTTATATATTTAATAATTCATCTGCAGATTGGGCTGAAATTTCAGCGTCTACTTAGACGGATTTTTTTCTTTTCCAAAAATTCTCACTAAGAAAAATTGTTTTATAATAATTTGTTTACTTCTACAGAATGCATGGGAAGTATTTTTGCAAAAAACCGATTTCAAAATATTTTAAACGATTTAAATTCATTTAGAATAATTTAAAATCATTTCAAGATGTTTAAATACATTTTAAGTTATTTAAAGGATTTTCGATGGATTTGAAATGAATAAGAATTTTAAAGAGATTTCAAGACATTTAGGGGATTTCGTGGAAACCTTAGGATATTTTAAGTAATTTTAAGGATTTCAAGAGAGTTCAAGCAATTTTAGAAGATTTTTAAAAGAATTAAAGGATAGGAATTTGAAGAAAGATGTAGAGATTTAAAGATACTTTAATAAATTCCAAAACAATTTTATTTTTATTTATTTACTAGCAGAAATGTACTCGACGTTATTCGAGTTTTAAAAATATATTTCAAAGAACCTTAAGGAATCTTAAGATATTTTAAAAGACTTCAAAGGATTCTTATAAAAATGTTGAAAAAACAGTTCAAGGATTTTCAAGATATTTCTATGGATTTCACAATATCTGAAGACATCTTAAAGGATTTCATCAGATTTAGTTGACTTTCAATGAATTTCTAAAAAATTCAAGAGTGTTTAATAATTTTCAAAAGATTTTAAAACTTTTTAAGTGATTTTGAGAAATTTTAAGGAATTAATTCTAATGAAATCAAATGAAATCCTTAAAAATTCCTTAATCCCTTAATCCCTTAAAATCGTTTAAAATATATTAAAAACCCAGGGATTTCATTAAAATCTCTTGAAATATCTTGAAATCCCTTCCAATTCCTTTAAATTTGAGAAAATCAGTTAAAATTCTTGAGATCTTGTGAAATCTTTGAAAAAAATCTTTTGATAACTCTTTCAACTTTTTTAAAAATCCCTTTAAATCCCTGAAATCAATCAAAATCTTTTATCCTTTGAAATTCCCTAAAACCACTATAGAATTCTTTGAAATCCTTTATCTCTTGCAACCCTCTAAAACTTTTTTAAATTCTATGAAATCTCTCAAAATTCTGAACAACTCTAGGTATAAATTTCTGCCAGTAAATAAATAAAAATCAGACGTTTGATATTTTTTAAATATTCTCATTTCAATAAATTTCAAAATAAAAAATCGTCAGACTGGACGTCTGAAACTTCCACCTATAATTATTATCCGACATTCTATTGTCAATATTCCTGAATGACCTTTTTCGAAAAGTATAAGCCAATCATCTCCAAATAAAAATTCGCGTGTAAAACATTAATTATGATTAAATCATGCGAAATCACAGTATATATAGAAAAATAAATCTAAATACCAAATCCATGAACTCTCTCTCTCCTCTAAATTATTAGCCTCCAACTTCGAAAGAGTTAAAAATGTTATTCAAACTAGGACAACATCTGCAAAATAAAAAAATGCACATTCTCCTCATGTTAGCTATAGACAGCACAGCACCTTGCAAGATCAGTCTCTCCTAGTCGATGACCGCTATTGACATGCAAAAAGTAACTGACAGTGAGATGCTAGTCAACCGGTGCAAGGGGTCTCAGGGAGGGGGCAGATGGTAGAAGGTAGATGTAGAATTGCATGATAATTTAATCTAAGAAGGACAGAAAGTATGAGTGAGGACCACTATGCCCACCATACAACTTTCCTAGATGTGTTACGTAACCCTGATCAGTGGTCACTGCAGGAGAAATGACGGGGTCTTGGGAAATAGTGAAGCTGGATCTGATTCCAGCTGATTCTACCACTTCAACATGAGCGAGGTCCCTCCCTAGAATCGGGGGTCCCCCACTGCAAAATATGCGTTCTGAGGACCCCACTTCTACTTCTTGCACTTGTAGGAAAAGATAGAAGTCCATGGTGGGTCCAGTTCTTCGAAGAGCGTCGAGACGCACGATATCGTGCACCGTTCGCCGAATGTGCGTCCTCTGACGTTCGCCAAAAAGTGATTCTTCTTTTTGCAGAAGCAGAATCTCCGTTTCAAAGTAGAGAGACTTGTTTTCATTTGAAAGAAATTTTTGCATATTTCAAAAGGGAGTTGAAAGGAGTTACCGGAAGAGTCACGGTATCAGCGCGCGAGTTCAGGTTTCCGGATTTCCACCTTTCTTTCTGACTGAAAGCGCGTGTGTTGCGGAGTGACACGCAAGGACGTTTTCTTGTCTAGAGCTAGGAGAAGAGAAGGCTTGATAGGTAAAGAAACTGGGCAAGAAAGGGCGGAGGGAGGAAGACATTTTTTTGGCGCTCCTCGCCTCGTCGAAATCGAGGCATGTGGTTGTAAGGACGAAATAATTAGATTTCAATCAAGGAAGCACGCGCTTCTACACATGTGAGTAAACAATTATCGGCTTCGTAATCACTTTATAGTAAGCACGCTTTCATTCTACTGAGGCTAATAACGAACAAGTCTCGTTTATATTTTTAATTTCGTTAGTTTCACTCTTTTATAGGTTGAAATTAGCGTAATTTATGTTATTGTCATTGCCAATTAAGCAGGTATTGTATGTATATGTGATCTATAAATTTTGTACTAATTCAATCTTTTACTAATTCAAACCCTTACCAATTTTCAGTAAAAGGGACTAAGTCTCAGCGAAATTTTGTTCTGTTTCTAATTGTGACAATGCTTATTTTATATAATAGAAAAACTCTAGTTAATTCTATGAAATTTCATCAATTATTGGATATCTCCATCTGTATAATTTATGCGGCTAGTAACTATAAATTAGGATTAAAATTAATCTACATAATAGAGCATTATTTTCATTTCTGCACGATTAATAAAGGAGAAATTCGCAAACTAGGTTTTTCTATTAATATTTTCAATATAACTATCATTGACTCTATTTACAAGAGAGAAATTATTTTATATTATAATGTTAAAGTTTATTTTAAAAATAACTGTGAATTAACAAATATCAAGCATAAATCGATTCTATTTCCCAACACCGCTGAAATATGATGATCGACTGTGCAGGTGTCTCAAAAACCGGTGAACTAAGCACGAACTTGATAATTCGCGAAAGAATAAATTTCACATGACACTTGGTTTCCGCAAATTTAGTGAACATCAGCAAATTCTCTTTTATTCCTGCTAAAAAAGAACTTAATTTTTTACTGTTAAGAAAAAGTTAAAGATGAAAAATTAATGTAAATTTGAATATGTATTCAATTAAAATCGAACAATAAAAATGACGCAGACAAAAATTTGTATATTTCCTAACATTTATACAATGCGCAAATTGCAATTAAATTTTTTCCGCTTATTAAAATGCAATTAGGTCCGCGGAAAGGGTCAAGCTCGGTGTCCCGCTTGACGTCAAATTTATTCCCCTCTCTACACTTTTAATTGTCCTGAATGCATATTGTTCTATTTTTTAATGATTGACATTTGCAAATGGATTTATGAAAAAATTAAATCGATTAACATTTGTTTTCTCATCACCTGGTTACGAGAGTGTCTCGAGAGTAGTAAAAGTATTGCTGCCTAATCGTGCCAATGTTCGTTCACATTTCTACGGACCCGTTTTCGTAAGAACTCGTATAAATTTTGCAATCTTCACCGATCCTGTCTCTTGGCCTACCTGAGGGTAAAAACACCTGTAAATGTGAAATTTAGCTCAATTCCACTCGGCTATTTAAATTATGGGAACCCACGTAATTATTATGTGCGTATTGACTGATGAATCTACGATCAGTCACGCATGAATGAGTTCAATATTGGCCCCTTGAATGTTGTTCTTGCTTTACCCTGATTTTCAACTATTACCTGCATCCGGTGAAGTTTAATGGCAATGAAAAAAAAAAACAACATTCATATTCCATCATTTCTGACAGACGTATTACATATTTGCCTTCTATTAATACTCTGAATAGCATTTGATATTTCGTTTTATGCTTCTAAGGAATTATGGATTCAATATTTAATTGCATTCAAACAATCTTAAGACATTATAAGCACGAAGAATCTCTTTTAAAAGTTAATTTACTGTTCTACATATGCAAAGAGCTAACCAATTCGACCTCTCTTCTTTCACACTTTTCAAAGTTGTCTTTCGTAAACTAAACTTTCAAAAATTCTTTTTTCATTCGTCTGGATTCCGTCTAAAAACTCTGTCTCTTTTTTTTATTTTTAGTATTTTTTTTTTTTTTTTTTTTTGTAATATAATTCAATTTCTCTTATTGCACTGCGAAAATTCCCTAAGTGAGTGAAAAACAATTGTGCAATCAGCATAATTAGCGTGTGAAGAAAATGTTTCGATCAGTCACTTACTTCAGGAGATAGACGATAATTCTTGAGTGGTTTTGCCTTAAATTATCTAATGTTAATTTTTTAATGATCCTTTTTTTTAACATCATATTGTTCAATAATTTATCACTTTTGAAATTATATAGTTTTTTGTGCTCGTGTGACTTGCAAAATATATGTGTTATAGCGTATTCTGTAAAAGGTTGCCATCGTTTTGTAATAATTTTGACGTAATACGAATTCAAATTAAATTTGATCATACTTCTCGTAACCCAGAAACGATTACAAAGGTTCCATTATCATTTTTTCTAATTGTTGCGATTGTTGACCAAGTATTTTAAATAGTCACGGACAAGTTCACTTCTGTTGACCTGTAAATTTTCTGTCAACAATTTTTTAAATATCTGCATCACTTTTAATGATCAGAAAAAGGTTGAATTATTATTTCAAGTAGCAATTATTTGATATATTATTTAATTTCAAGTGAGGAAATTAGAAATTATTGCTTAATTTCTGAAACGAAGTTTGAATCCGGCATCCGTGGAATAATTCCTTAAAAAACTTAAATATAATTTACAACAAATCTATAAAAGAGACAGCCTGAGCTCAATAAAGATAATAATCACAATTTTTAAAATTTAATTTTTTATTGAAGAACAGTCCAATCACATCATCACTTTCAAGGATTCCTTCACCTCAAAACCGCAGCTTTAGAATAAATGCCAATTTGCATAAAGGCTGAAGCGACTCGTTAAGAAAAGTATAGATGAGTTGCACATTTTTATAGTGAATGTGTTCTTTTAGATCTTTCTCGTTCAAGTGCACGGAGAGAAATAGATATTAAATCGTAATATATCTGCTTTTAAACTATGAGATATTAAGTTTAAATATCTAAGATATTAAAATTAGGAGGAGAAATTTAAAAACCTGTAATATCTTGGATATTAAGGTTTAATATCCTTGACGATACATTCAAAAATCTCAGATATTATAAAATTATATATCTAGAATACTACTGCTATAGGTTAGGATTATAGTTACTATGATTTATTTATTATTATTTTATATATTAAATAATTAATAATAATATTATATATTAAATATTTATTTTGGTCGACATTACATCGATAGATCATTTAAAATGACTAATTCAGATTAAGAGAAAATCTATTTGCTTAAAAAACTGATTTCTTTTAGTTTGAACTACTTCGTAAGCGAAAAAATGTTCACAGAATGATGAGAAGATCAGGATATATATGTTAAATAAAAGTTCACAGTTAAAAACACACTAAATGCGATCAATGATCGAATCCGTCGAAACTCGAAGCTTCAATCAATAGTTTTCATCCAAAGTGATCGAAAGTATAAAACAAAAAGTGTCGTGATTGCACGCGAAGTGCGTGCGTGCGCAAATGTTTAATATCTGAGATATTAAACTTTAATATCTCAAATTTTAAATTTTAATATCTTAATTTATTAGAACATTAATATCTTCTGTTATTAAAACGTAATATCTCTAAAAAGTCAATATATTACTCTATAATATCTTGATATTATGTGATAATATTCAGATTTTTAATATTCAGTTCTTAATATCCAGTTTTCTTCGTGTGAAATTAAATGGAGACAGACTGATGTGAATGAAGTGCAGACGTTAAATAAAGGTGTAGTTAGTCACTCACATTCCCTTATTTAACTTATTGTAAACATAGCAGACGATATCATTCATTACTAGAGCTCCAGGACACATGTCTGTGTGTATTACGTATTAATATATGTAAATTTATAAGCAATGGTACGTAACATCAAAATCAGTGATTTTCTTACGCTCCATTTCGTGATTCCTTATAGAACTACTGTTCAACAGTATGTTCATCATGAGAGAAATGTCTTAGGAAGAAAGCGTGGCAGGAAACGAATATCATGTTGAAGCGACCCAGACTATGCTTATATAGTATGTCGGAACGTGATTGAAATAACATTTTACAAAATGAATCTCAATTTAAACGACAAAAAATTATTTTAAAATATATATAAAAAATTTTCTTCTTAAGGGCGTTGGACCCAAATGTTAAGGTAAAAATTCTCCATTTTACTCAACAAAAATTATAGATAAATATTTTTTCGCTCTGTAGCGCTAAACATTATTCAAATATAAGACTGCGTACAGAGAGAAAAAATATTTAATTTCGATACTTTTTCCATAAAACGGAGAATTCAAAATCTCACTTTAAAATTCAATATTTTCATTTTTCGTAACAAATATTTCAATTAGATATTTTCTCTCTCTCTCTCTCTCTCTCTCTCTCTCTCTCTCTACGCATAATTCTAGTTAAAAATTGATTAATTCTACAGAACGAAAAAATTCTAAATTTAATATTTGTTGAGTAAAATGAGGAAATCGAATTTTTAGATTAGAACTTGGCTCCGACACCCTTAAGAAAGACACACTTATACATTTGGGAAGAAACGAATATCAATTATTTTTTATTATTTTCTAAAAGAGGAAATAAACTGAAAAAAAAGAAAATCTAGATAACCTTCACCTTAGAAGTTCCAGTTGGGAATCCCGCATTCTTTGTCCTGTTTACTATTTCCCGTCACGATCTTTAATCCATCTGATTAATAATAATGGTTGATTATCGTCGTTAAATTAAAAAAAAAATACTTATCCTTAGAGATTAATCTCATTACATATTCGTAAAATATATACTTCTGATTTCTGCAGACTAATGAAAATAAGGAAATGTTTATTGTCCTTTGTAAACTAATGATGCTGCTTCTAAATATAATTTTGTGTTTTTCTGTATATTTATAATTGGAATTTTCTTGAGATAATATTATACTAATTTCGCAAAGTCATATTTTATTGTATGGACCTTCGGCTTTCATTCATATCGGACATCATACGAGAGTTGTAAGCAAGTCATGTAGACTTTGATGATTGCTATATAAATATATCGGTCACTAGAATCTCTAAGCATTTATGTACATATTTATCTATTTATCTTGCTTTTTCCGCAATCACAGGATCATGGTCGGAAGTGTAACTATAATCTTTCATGCTCACCACCTTAGCATGCAAATGCAATTTTGCCTTCACTTCGTTGTTTGTATTCTTTCTTGTCTTTTTTCCCAAATGAAAGAAAAACAAATTGATTCGGAACGTAAAATTATGTATTCTTATTCTATTTTTAATTCTTTGAAGCAATTTTTTTTATTTTCATCTCTTTATTGGTATAATAGCTTCATTCATATGCTTTTAATCAATCACATCTTTCAATTTATCAGTTTTTATATCAGTTAATTTTTTTATAAATAAAACTTCTTTTTTATTAATTACGAGATGAATTTCGTGAACAAATTGATTTCGGTTTCTTGGGTCAGTGTTCAAAATTACCATAAGTACTGCACAACATTCTGATATTCTGAACTCGTTTTCATTTTCTCTCTCAAGGCGGAAAACAAAGAACGTTGAGATCGAGGCCTCCATAAATTTATTTTCATATAAATTCTCAAGTACGTGGACAGTTACGGTAATGCGAGTAAATTATTTGTTTAAAGATTCCTCAATTCTTTTGATATTTTGCAATCTAATTACAAAAGCCGTCGTTCTAAAGCTGATATTTTCGCTTTGCGAATTTTAATTTTCACTTTATTACCGTTTTCATTATTTATTTTTCATTTCATTGCAACATTTGATACCCGTGAAGAAATTCAGATTCGTATTTGATAGGGTCCGGGCTAGTTTCTCTATATTTAGTCAGGCTCTGGTCGGGAAAATAGTCAGGGCCTAATGGAAATGGTAACGCTTAAAAACTCAGGTTTCTGTCAAGAGAATCGGATCGGGTTCTCGTGAGATAATCTAGGTTTAACATATTTTGATTAAATTTTAGGTAACCTATATGGCCTACAGATTTTTAAAAAATAAATACTATAAAGTTCACTATACAAATAACTATAAGGTAAATTAATTTATTTAAAACCGTGAGAACTGTACATTTTTTACTGTTTTAATTAAATTAATCAGTCTCAATAATTGTGAGATCTTTTTTATTACTTCTTACATAAGTTTTAATTAATCATATTCTATCCTTACTTGTTCCTGCGCACGTTTTTTACGATCCATTTCGCACTGACAATGAGGTTATTTATTTACTTTATAAAATAGCTGACAGCTCGCTGTCAACTATTTTGCAATTATGGGTTATTTCAGATTTTACAAGTCCCTCTTCGGGTTCTGACTAGAGGTGAATAGATTACCAAGTCGAAGCAAAGGAGGGAATCTAGCTAGTATCCAATCACTTCCTCTAGAAGTTTTTCTGACTAGAGTGTCTAGCTGGATTTTCGTTAGAATCCAACTTTAAATAATGACAAGTGGGGAAATTTCCACACGGGATAATAGCAAACATAATTTTAATGTAAATTAAAAATAATTCAATTAATTCGAGTCTGCAATGAAAATTTTCTGTTGCTGAATGGACAGAATGATATAATAATTTTGCAACTCTTTTAATATCATTTTTAACCATTCAATTCTAATATGTACACAATTAATGAGTTGAATGCTTGAATGGGTGAATGATAAAATAATTTTGATAATTATAATTTAACATAGTGATCAAATATTTAAATCTATCATTTTTCTACAGTGAAAATGTTTATAATGGAACGTTTCACATATATAAGTTTAATAACGCAATCCTGAATAAAAACAAAATTACTTTTAAAAAAGACAACCATAAATCATAGAAAAATAAATTATTTAAAAATTATTCATATGGCACATGGTCGATTCAACTATTGACCTATTTTATTGTATGACTTCTTTTTTTGTGCAATTTAAATTTATATACTTGACTTCATAGTCGACAGTTAAAATCCTAGGCTGAGATTCTTGAATATTTTACTCTTTTTGTTTCTGTTATAAATTTTTTATTTTCAGTGTATCAATTAGTGGCTTCTTTAAATTGTAATTTATTAAAATTATCAATTAATTAATTAAATTATTATTTATTGTGTAATATTAATTCCTGCTTTTTCAGCATGATCTGCAAATTTTTAACTCAATTTTTTCCTTCTACTAATTCAGACTTCTAACTTTCTCAGATGCCTCTTTCCTGACTTCTTTATCTTTTTTTTTTCTCTCATCTTAATTTAAATATTCAAATTCGTTGTTTAATTATTAGTCTAATATACTGGTTTTTCAGCTTTTATAATCGTGAAATCCAATTAATTTTCATATTACGACAAAGATCGATTTTAATTCTTAAATTATTCTCAAAATTGTCATTTATTCGTATATGTTAATTATTACGTGGAAATTATCATCTGTTAGGAATTGTTTTTATTATTTTTACTTCTTGGACGAAAATGGGTTGAATGTTCTCGAGGCACGTGGTTCAAATCCAGTAATAAAATGTAAATTCCTATTATGTCATGTTTCCAATTTAAGTGATTCAACCGGATTTGATCTAATCTTCAGGCCATAAATAAGTCACTGCAGGTTTTTAGGGATTATATTAAAAAACAAATAATTAAAATTAATTTTTCGAATCATAGTGAATAAACGTAATAAAAACTATAACGATCGTTTATCTACTGCAACTGCATTTCATGAAATGCATTTTTTTCTCTATTGAATACAAGTTTTAAAGGAAAAAAAATTGCAAAGAATAGAAATAATTTTCTTTCTCGGAAATTTTGAGACAACCCTACGTTCGATAAGTAATGTTTTGGTGATTTCAATTGATTACGACACAGATTTTAGGAATTCCCGTTTATGGGAAAATGCAAGTCGACATTTCTGTAAAAGCAAAACATCGTCCAAAAGAAGAACGTGTTGCAATGGAGAAACTGCGCTTGCCAATAGGCAAGTAAGGCCACTCGAAGAAAAATAAGTTTGCTGAATTTACAGAATATTGATAAAGTATAAAGTAAAGTACAAGTATAAAGTATTTTTCTAAATTAAACAGTTTTTTATACAGATACAGCACAGGTCAAACCTTTTTGGTTTATCTACTACGAAATCTAATTAGCAAAGCCATAAAGCTGCTAAATATACATTACGAAAATATTTACGTTTATACTCGGTGGAATAGTAATCCATTCAAAATCATGTGGCTCTAATTCGAAAGTCAGTCATTAATTTTAACTCTAGTCCTACAGTTTCTCGATAAGAAGTTTATAATTCGACATGCTCGTTTAAGATTTCGCCACCACCTTCACTTCAAAGCGGTCATACGTTTTCTTTGTTTTCTTTTTATCATTGAATATTTTTTTACAATTATTAGCCCAGTTATCAGAAGTCTGTGATTATATGGAAGTAAATTTGATAAATCGAAAATAAAATGTATATTTAATTGAAATATAATAACTCTTTAATGATAATCTTAATTCTTTTTTAATTCTGCAAAAAATCAGGGAGATTTGTTTCACTAAAAGAAATATTTTATACGCAATATTCGGTGGATATAATGAGCTAAACCTTTTCATACTTATTAACATGTACGTTACATATTTCACATGTGTTTTTCTTATAAGATAATATATGGAGATCCATAAAAAAATAAAAGTGTGATGTAACTTGTTAAGAAAGTAGGTGCCAATTTTATAACTTGAGAGGATAAACAGTGGGAAGAGTGTTACAAACTAAAAGTGTAATCACTCTCTCTGTCTCTTCGGTGTTTTACCTTCGTTTCGTTAATTGATACATACTTTATATATGGCTAAAAAATTAATCTATTCTAGAACCAGCAAATCTGCAGGTGTAATTTTTAAAATAATTTTTTAATTTCAATATTCCCGGTAATTTCTTCACATGAATAATATGCGGCAACCCTGAATTCTGAATTTTTAGCGGCAGCGGCAGCATTAATTATTAATTATTATTTGATCTCAACCTCTAGTCGGGAAACTCGGGCCTTAAACTTCAAACAGCTTCGGACAGCCCGCGCTTGGTTGCTTCTGGTAATGAGCATTCGCCCACCATTCCTTATATCGTCAAGTAATTTCTGCCATTTGTCGACAGTCGCATACTTACGGTTTATTGCGTGACAATTTTTTTTTTCCTCCTTCGATCGGGAAAAGTGAGTCGGTTGCTTTTACTCAAATCGTTCTGCTTCAACTGTCTCAACAAAGAATCTGGGACATTATAATTTTAGAAAAAAAAAGTGCACAATTTTCAAGAGAATTTGGATTGAACCCAAAAATTATGGAGGAAAAATTCTAGTAACAAAACCTTGCAGGGTGTAGAATATTATATTAGATTAATTGTAAGTGAAGAGGTGGAAAATAAATATGATATTGAAGATTGATGGAAGTTTTAAATCTGATTTCAGTTGAACCCCAAATGAACGCCAGCGGTGGATTTGTTTCAACCAGTCAGATGTCTAACATCTATAACAGTTCCGTGGTTCGGTTCTACGACCACGTTTTCACAGATTTATCCGGTGAGTTTTCTTACATTCATTTTTTAACTTAATTAAATTAAATCTCTACGATTATATTTTTTACTTACACTTTTATGTGTTGAATATTCAATAAACTTTCTTGAATCAAGATTCTTTCGAGGAAAATAAAAAAATGTTGACAGTTGATTTTTTTTTGCATTTTCCTTTACATAATAGTAATTATTTTTGAGCGATTTTAATTTCTTGACTTTTAAAAATACGCATTCAAGAGAATGTAGAAGAAGTGTTGTTTTAAGAATTAAAGATGATTCTCTTGTTGATTCAAATTAATTTTTTTACTATGGTTATTATAACTTTTAGAATAATGAATGGAATTTCAGATCCCAGGACGAATCATTGGTTCCTGATAGGATCCCCCGTGCCAGGGGCAAGTATCCTGGTCGGATACCTTTATTTTGTCCTCTCATGGGGCCCCAAACACATGGAACATCGAAAACCTTACCGACTTAACAATGTACTGGTTGTTTACAATTTTATTCAAGTTTTACTCAGCATCTGGCTTTTTTACGAGGGACTCGATGCAGCATGGTTGAAAAAATACAGCTGGAAATGCGAACCTGTGGATTTCAGCAATTCACCGGACTCGCTCAGGGTAATTCATTTTTTCTATTCAATTTAAGACCATGTAAGACTTACCCGATCCCTACCTTACCGACATTTTTTTGTCTGCAACGCTACGTCTACATCTATTGAGATATCAAATTGAAAATTTCTGAAATTGAAGCTAAAGCACTAAGGTACGTTTATTTTGTCTTAAATATTGACATTTGTAAAAAAAATTTTTTGACAAATTATTTTTTTATTTTTACAAAAATTTAAGACCAGATAAACATACCTTAACGTATTTTCTTTAATTTTAGAAATTTTCAATTTGATATCTCAATAAATGTAGATGTAGCGTTGCAGACAAAAAAATGTCGATAAGGTAGAGATCGGATAAGTCTTACATGGCCTTAATTTGGTTATTTTTTAAAAATTTCTGATCCTAATTTTCTAGGATTAATTAATTAATTAACGTCCAGCCGGACACGTTTTGTACACCTCTGTTCTCGTGCTCACAGCTATTGTATTTTGAGGATTTTTGCAATTTATCAAAAATTGGCAATTTGCAAAACCAAAAAACCACTTGAATCGTTTAGAAAAAATTCTGGTGTATTCTCTGGCTAATTTTAAAAAATTTTTGTTCTTAGTAATTTTTTCGTAAAGTGCTTCGTTTCTGAGAAAAAAATTCATGAATGTTGTTGCAAAAATTTTGCAATTCGGGCGCCATTTTGAAGTTTATAATTGGTCAAAATGACTTCACCACCCTATATTCTTTAAATTTAGACATCGCGTCCACGATTTAGACCGGTTCCAAGATGATTCCAAGCCAGTAAATCTTTGAAAACTGGATTTAAAAAAAAATTTGCCTTCGAAAATCGTGATTTTTTAAATTCAAACTGCATTTTTCGATCAAAATAATTTTTTTTCGATGATTTGAGTAATACCACCGGAAAGAGCACACTTCAAACTACAAGTATAAATTTTTTTAGATTTTTTTTTCCTCGAAATGCAATAGCTGTGAGCGCGAGAAGAGAGGTATACAAAACGTGTCCGACTGGACGTTAATCGGTTAAATTACTAAACGCTTTGATTGGAGTGAAGTTTCAGACGTTTTTTCTGACGAATTTTTTCGTTTCCATTTTTTTGTTTATAATATATCCAAAGAATAGAAACCAAGGTACAGAAACCGTTTTTTTTTATTTACTGATGCCATTTTAGAGTAAAAAAACAAAAAAAAAATACAAATTAAAATTAAAACACCAGTTAAGATTGAAAACCTGACACAAGAAACAATTCTTTAACAAAGCAGAGGATTCTACACAATTTAAAATCAAAGGATTTTAAAATCAGAAGTATGCAAAATAAATTATAATTTTAAATCTTTGAATTATAAAAACTTGTAATTCTTGGTCTAATTTAAGGAACCTCCAATAAGTTTCATAAAATTCCTTTAAATTTCGTAAAATCTTTCTAAATTATCTCATTAAATTCCTGAAAATTCAATGAAATTTCTTTAAATTCCTTAAATCTCTTAGAAGTCTTGAAAATTACTTAATTTCCAGAATATCATAAAATCCCTTAAAATTACTTAAAGTTTTACAAAATATCGTCAAGTTCTTTAAAATTATTGAAAATATTATGAAATCTCATTAAATCGCTTAAAATGTCTAAAAATCCACTGAAATTTCTTAAAATCGCTTGAATTTCTTAAAAGTCCTTACAATTACTAAATATCCCATTACCCATAAAATATCGTAAAAGCCCTTAAAATTATTTTTTTTAAACTATGAAATGTCATGCAAATGTCATGCATCTTAAAAGTTCTTAAAATTACTTAATTCCAGGTCTGTCAACTTAATTCCCATAAAATATCCTAAAATCCCTTAAAATTTCTTACAGTTTTCCAAAATATCGTCAAATTCTTTTAAATTATTGAAAATCCCATGAAATCTCATTAAATCGCTTAAAACATCTGAAAATCCAATAAAATTTCGTTAAATTCCTTAAATCTCTTAACAGTCTTTAAAATTACTTAATTCACATAAAATATCGTAAAAGTACTTAAAGTTTCACAAAATATCCTTAAATCCTTTAAAATTACTTAAAATCTCATGAAATTTAGTTAAATACTTTTAAATTCCAGTGAAATATCGTCAAATGGTTTTAAATTTCTTTAGATTCAATAAAATCGCAGTAAATGGTAAAATCCCTCAAAATTTCTCAAAATCTCAATAAATTTCATACAACGAAAATAATCTGAAGATCGTTTTCAAAATCAACAAATTGAATAAAAAAAATCGTTCGAAGAAACGTCTGAAACTTCAGTCCAATAATTCTTTAGGATCGCGTAAACTATGTTATTTTGATGGATTATTTATTAAAGAAATGTCATAATTAATTATTATTTTTGCAGGTTGCTAGAGGAGTCTACATCTACTTTTTGGCGAAAATCTCCGAACTTTTGGACACAGTATTTTTCGTACTGAGAAAGAAGGAAAAACAGATTACGTTTTTGCACATGTATCACCACACTGTCATGCCAATGATTTCCTGGGGTGCTACTAAATATTATCCTGGTGGTCACGGAACGTTTATTGGTGAGAATATCACTTTTAAAGTCACATCATTCACATAAATTATTTATAGGACTTCTATCCTAAAAAAGAAAAAAGTATTAAGTAAAACCATAAAGTAAAAGTAATTTCTTCTTTTTTTCCTCTTAGGTGTCATCAACAGCTTCGTCCACATTATCATGTACACCTATTATCTCCTCGCAGCTCTTCTGCCTCAGTACCAGAAATACCTCTGGTGGAAGAAATATATAACAACACTGCAAATGGTAATTGCATTTTCATAATTAACTCTCGACCATCTCAATTTTAATCCTTTGAGATTATCATCGAATCCATTCAACAATTCCATGAATTTTTCAGGGTCAATTCTGCCTTGCGTTTTTGCACAGCTGCCAATTGCTTTTCCACGACTGTGATTATCCCAAATGGTCTCTACTGCTGATTCTGCCCAACGCATCATTCTTCTACTTCCTCTTCTCAGATTTCTATAACAAAGCGTATCACTCAGAAAAACAAAAGCAGAAACAACAAAAGCCGATCGACTCGACGAATGAGAGGACCAAAGAACAGAAATTCAGCAACGGTTTTAAAAATGGAAAAGCTAAAGTAGCCTAAATCGCTAAACTGGTTAATAATCGAGTCACTTTTTGATAACAACGAAGTTTTGCAAATGTTGCAGTGATAAACACATTAATTGAAAATCGATACGATCACTGTACATAAGAAAAGCTTATGTGCCACTTTACACGATCAATCGTGTATATTCTACTTAAGATTTTTGATAAATAGTGGGAATCAATGAGGAAAAGTAGTCGATGTAAAATGCAGACATCATTATAGTTTATCGACGCATTTAGAAGTTCAGACCCAAAGAACTCTTGGGCTCATTATCACCTAGATCAGAATTTTTCTAGTGCTTGAGTATTTCTTAGAAATACAGTCATAATTTCTTGCTTTTGTCAGCAAAAAATCGTTTCTGATTTCAACAAAGAAATATTTTCCTCACCTGTAAGATAAATTCTGATTGTCATACAGTTTTTCTATTAGCGTTTAGATTACTCTCTGCCTCTGGAAAAACACTTCCAACTTCAAGTCAAGTCAATTAAAGAATCCAGTCAATTTTATCAAATTTGACTTGGCCTCAGTTCAAAAGCATTGTTTTATACAAAATTCAGTATTTCAATTCAGCTTCGGAGTTAATTTTAAAATAGAGACTTGGACACTTCCAAGTCTGATAGGTTTATTTTCAGAATCAGTTTTTTTATATTGAACTGAAACGTCGAGCCTAGGAATATTTGCTCATTGAATGTCTATGAATAGCAGATTGCTTCCGATATAATCGGGCTTAGTTAGCGTTGTATGTAGATAGGCGTGATGATGTACTAAAAACTTAGGATAAATAGATTTGTGCGGTTCCAGGAGGGTGGATCGACGAGAGGTGAAAACGCGTTGAAATCATGTTACGTTTTTTAAAATCGCCCATAGTTAAATCGACGATATAATATAATATGTAACTAGATCATGCGAACATAATTATAATATTATATGTGAATTTGTTTCAACAAATTGAGGATTTGGGTGCAGTCAAAGTCCTGATCAGTGTTGGAAAAATTAGTAAAAAGAATTTATCATTAAGTTACGAGTTGAGTTATGCTTATGATAATTTTAAAAAATCTTATAATTAAAATATTTTATGAAATATCTTAATCTTCAATAACTTGATTTTAGTCTAAAAAAAATCATGTCATAAAAATTGCTTCTATAAGATTGAATTGAAATTTCATACGTAATCGGACGAATATTTTTATTTCATTTTTTTTATTTTATTGGATTAGGAACGTCAAAAAAAGTTCCCAAAATCATTTTATTTTTATTTATTTAGTAGTAGAAATTTACCCGGCGTTTTACGGGTTTTTAAGAAATTTCAAGGGGTTTTATGGAGATTTTTGGTGATTCTAGAGAGTTTCAAGGTATTTTAAGGAACTTTGAAGGATTTTAAAAAGAATTCAAAATAATTGAAGGATTTTCAAGTTTTCTGAAGATTATAAGGGATTTTTATAAAAGTTTGACTGAAATAATTATCAAAAGGATGTTTCAGAGATTTTTTAGAAATTTCTATAGATTTTAGTGATAAGTAATTCCAAGGAATTTCAATATGGATTTCAATAGAATTTAGAAGAATTTAAAGATTTTCAAAAGATTCTAAAACATTTTAAGAGATTTTACATTTTAATAAATTTTAAAGTATTTATTCTAATGAGTAATTTAAATGAAATCCTTTTAAATCCTTTAAAATTACTTGAAATTCTTTAAAAACTTTAAAAATTTTTGTAAATATCTTAAAATTATTTCAAATATATCAAGATTCAAAATCAGTTAAAATATTTTGAAATATTGTGAAATCTCTGTAAAAATCTACTGATAACCCTTGAAATTCCTTAAAATTACCAGAAATCTCTTGAAATTCTTTTATAATATAATTTTTGAAATCTTATAAAATCTCTTGAAATTCCTCTAAATTCTCTAAAATTGCTGCTGGTAAATAAATAAAAATTGTGGGTCTTGGGGACTGTGGAAACTTTTTTTTGTTCTTATTCCAATATAAGTGTAAAAAAATCGTTAGACTAGACGTCTGAAACTTCAACCCAATTTCTATAAGCTGGAAGTCCCGAAGTGAATATAATTTTAAGGACTTTGAAATATTTCCTTAAAATCACTTAAAATTTCTTGAAAATCCTTAAATTCTTTGGACTTCTTTTAAATCCTTTTTTTTTTTTTTAAATATCATATTAATCATATGATAAATATCATATCATTCAAACGCCCTTGAAATTCTAATAAAATTTTTTTAAATAAGTGACTTCCCAACACTGGACTAGATAAAAGTCCTTTTTGAGTGCCTTTCATATTTAAATAATTATTATTTACATAAACCTTGGAACTTGAATGCTTACAAATGTAGAGTCTGAAAATGATTTGAAATCGTAAACTAGTGGCAAGAATATCTGAATATTTAACGGGTCAAGATTTTATGAGAGCAATTATTATTTTGTTTATCGATTGGTGAGCTTTTAATGAAAGCGTGAGTTCTTTATTTCCGTTGCCTGCTTTTGAGATTGTATGGATTTTCTATGATTGTTGTAGACGATAGAAGTAACGTACTCATTAAGTTTTTTCTTTTTGTAATTACCTTGTACATGAAATTTGAATGCTAGCAATAATTTTACGTCGTTAGTTTTTATACCTTTTGCAATTCTCAATAAGAAAGTGAATTACAGTAGATAAAGTTAATTTTTTCAGTGAAGTTCTTCATCAAAAGTTACCCAACTCCTCGATTAATCAGAGAAAACTTGATAGATTTAGGACAAAAATTGTGATATACTTGAGTCATAGTAGATTGAATTTGCAACAAGATTGGAATTTAAGATGATGACCCTAAAAGTGATGTTTTGTCAATGTTGACAATAAGTGAAGTTTTGATGAAAAAATTATAAACTTATTATTAAACTGATTCGGAGATATTTTCCAAAATGTTGACAATGGAATAGTAGACAATATAATTGTAGCTTTTCGGTCTTCCCTCTGAAAACGTGTTCGTATCTTCTGTATAAAAAGTAGGAGTATAGATAAAAAGTAGATGCTTTAGAATGACACTCTAAAATCAAAACTATTTCTTTAATTTTTATTTCAAATTATTGAATGAATTATCAATTGAGTTTATTTCTAAATTGGGGTGGCACTAGAAATTCTAAAAACGTGATTGTTAAATAACAAATTGAGAGGTGGTGGAGCCACCCGTTGTATTTTGAAAAGCTGTATTATAATTTAAACTAAACTTCATAAGTATAATTTACATAATTTAATTACTATTACAATGTTACCAATTGCCTTATACTTTCAAATATATACAATTTAAGAAATTTAAAAAATTGCGTTGATAAAGAATCTTTAATGAAACTACATTAGAGTTACAGCTACTGTTATATCAAAGAATGCAGCTTAATCATTCCCTAATGATCAGTTCCGAAAATTTGCTAAAATCTAATTTACCTTATGTTGCCTTTAATTTAAGATAATCATTAGAAACTAGTTATTAAGGGTGGTTCTTTCTTTGAATTCTTTCATTCCATCCAATTTAGTTAAATAAAATGATTAAAGATAGAAAGTGAACATTGAATGAAAATGCTTGTATATCTTGTAAGTTAAAACTAATTAATAAAAAATTTACATGTTCTTCCACCCTGCAGTGTCTTCTAAAATTAACGTTGATCAAATAAAATTCGATGCTTTAATTGAACAAATTGGTTATTTCTTCAAATTCTAATTTATTTAATTTAAGACGTTCATAAATTGATTCATTTTAGCGAAAAGTATTACTGCAAACGTAAAGTTTACGAAACTAGATTGATCTTATGGTAAAGTCACATAAGACTAGTCTTATGCCCTTAATTATAAAAAAAAATAATTTTAAACAAGATAAGGTTTAATGAAAAATAGGGACATTTAGAATTACAATTTTTGGAATAGTCTCTTTTTTTTTTAAAAAAAAAAGGTCAAAACTTGTAAGTTCAACTACATAATTACTATATAATCTACTCGTCCTCTCAATTATTTATAATCTTGCGCTCTGTTTCTTTCGTTCAGTCTCACACTCAAACTTAAAAATATAAATTTACAGATCACATTCGCGCTTTCCAAGCGCATTAGGGATTTCTTTTTTAAATTTGCTTCTTCTTTTTGTAAGTTTTTCTATAAAAGTCAGTGAAAAGATACATGAAAATAACGACATTGGTGGCGAAAAAATAGGTCAGAGCTTTTGGCATAGAACAATCCATGGCCAAAATGAACATCAAGTAACCGAGCATCATTCCGAATTGCACCTGAAAAAGTAAATTCGTTAATTTAAAAATAATCACTGCAATTGAATGAATTGTTTTGAAAATATTTTTAAGTCCTTGTTTTTTGTTGACACTTTATCTTCACGGAAAATACATTTAAATTATGATGATGAACAAGTGTTTGC
This sequence comes from Synergus japonicus, assembly GCA_900474275.1. Lineage (NCBI taxonomy): Eukaryota > Metazoa > Arthropoda > Insecta > Hymenoptera > Cynipidae > Synergus > Synergus japonicus. Next base: position 29,084 of record UCOH01010207.1, read on the forward strand.
GGAAGATTGTTGATATTGTCAATAATGAGCAATAAATAAAAAATTAGCATCCAGACTTGAGAGCGGAAGTTAAATTAGAATTTGTTGATTTTATAATACAAAGAAGATGCTAATACGTTAATGCACCAAGTGCGAGTTGTAAATTTACTTTTTGATTACATGATCTATTGAATTTTGTGAATATTTAAATCTATTCTACCTCTTCTAAGTCTAATGCCAACACAAATTGCAAAACATGATTAAAATTTGATAAATAACAGAGATTTTTTAATATAGTATTCAAACTATTGTTTGAATACTATAACATCATGTTTTATTATTTCTTCATTTTTCTCATCGGCTTCCAAAGAATGGAAACACTGAACAACAAAATTAAAAAATACCAAATGGAAAATTTATGATAAGTAGACTATGTTATAAAGCATCTTACCAATTGAATCCAAGTCATGTACTTCTTCCACCAAATGTATTTCCTGTATTCAGGTCCAAGGGCAGCGATCAAATAATATGAGTACATGATTATGTGAACAATAGAATTCAATATTCCAATAACAATTCCCTGTTCACCAGGAAGCAACTTCAAATAGCACCAGGAAAAGAAAGCAGTTATCGTGTGGTGATAAACGTGTAAAAATGACACTTGATTATTCTTCTTTCGCAGAACAAAGAACACCTGTTGAATTCAAATTTTTGTTTTAAACAATCTACTTGTTACTAGGCTATTGAATATTTATTCTGATTGAATTATAAAAAAATAATGTACTACATAAAGTCGTCGTTTTCAATTTTAAATCTAAATATACAAATATAATTATTTATTTAGATTCCTTTAAAAAAAAAATTGTAATTTTCTGAGATAAGATATTCAGTCTAAAATTGGAACGAGAGAATTAATGAATAATGTAATGAACAATGGATTTCACTATACTTTATAAATTGAATGTGTAGACAATGTCTCTATTTTTTACAAATCTAGCAATTGTTTCAAAATGATTGCACTTATTGCGAGGTTCACAAACAAATGAGTGGCAATCATTTCCTGCTTTGACAACAAGTTTATCAATGGTTTCAAAATCAAGTGGATAATAATGAGGCAATTTGGATAAGTGATTTTATAGAATCTAAATTCAAGAAAGAAAATATATAAATTGTGAGAAACCAATGTTTATAAATAATATAAATTTATTCTTACCGTATCCAGGAGCTCTATGATTTTAGCAAAGAAGTACCACCAAGCACCAGTGGAAAGCTGCAATAAATAAATTTAATATGATATATGTATGCAATTTACATAATCAAAACACAAAATTTAATATTTAGAGAGTTTTATTGAACTTACACGTGTCTGCATTTCTCTATCTGGTTGTGTTCCGGTTGTGTTGCAACTAGTGCTGAAGATGTATTGAAAGAAGTCAAAATTTAGTACCTGAAAACAACAAGAAATCTTTAAGTACAAATAATTACTTAAAACATTAATTTATTATTTTAAAAGATTCTTTTTTCTCACACTCACCGTGGATGCAAGATAAATGCTGAATATCACTTGAAACGCATTGTAAGCGATCATGAGATTTTTTAATTCGAAAGCTGGCCTATTTTCCATCATTTTTGGTCCTATCTTTAAGACGAAGAGAAGATAGGCTGACAAAATCAAAACCACTGGTCCAGGTGATCCCATCAGAAGCCATGAATCCACCATGGGATCTGGAGAAAAAGTTATAAATTATAAGTCTTTTAAATTTTGAAATTTTTTCACAATTGCATGTTTTTTATTAAAAATTTAACAAGTAAGGTTCAAAAAATAAATGGTTCAATTCATCTCTACTTTTATTTAAAGATCAATTTGGAATTATTATTTGGATTGTTGTTATTAACCTATATTTTGCTATTTTATCTGTGAGCAAAAGAAGCTATAATTACAATAAACTAGAACTAAAACAATGTGAAAGAAGCTAGACAAGATTTAAAACTATGTAGTTTAAGGATATAATAAAATTTGCAGTTAGTCTCATTTAGGAATATAAAATTAAAAAATTGAGGACATTGTTACAAATTGCTAAACACTCGTGAAATATACGAGTCCCACTTCCTTCAGCATCAAATAATCGTTTATCAGTTAATAACGTACGTTTTGTAGCAAGGCACTACTTTCTTTAAAACTATATGGGTTTTATGATTTACATACTTTCCCATAATTCATAGTTTATGAGTGTTATAAAACGCTTTATTATTTCGTAAAGCACATTTCATTTGATAAACATCTTGTGAAATTGTTGCATCATATTTTTAAATATGTTCAAGAGTAATTTCCTTATAAACTAGTAATAGTAAATAAAATAGTAAACTTAAATGGTTTTAACCATTTTTTTCCTAAATATCCTCTAGATTAAATTACGATTACTAATATATACTTTTGATAAAAGATATAATATTTCACAAAAAAGAAAAAACATTTAGCGAGGAGTTTTGGCATATTCTTTAGTGATTACATTTTTTCAGAAATCTCACGTTTTTGAAACTCATTCTTTCTTTATGAATTTCTTTTAAAGTTATTTGGCAATTTACTATCGCAAATTTAGTAATTCAAAGTTAAATCACAGGAGCACAAAAGTTTTATCTCGTCATTTTTATAGATGTACTGACCCCAATTCAAGAATTTTTTAACTCTAAAACAGGTTTTTTAGTAAAGCTACAGATTGAGGTTTTTGTTTTAAATTTAATAATTAGTTTTTTAATTTAATATTTGAAAATGTCTAATTAAACATCTTTTTGCATTCAACGTTTTTTAATACTTCATTTTTCTTGTAAATGGTAATTTACAAGGAAATGAATCTTGTAAATGATAATTTAACATGGAGGATTTGTAAATACAAGCGAATATATAATAAATATAATATAGTTTTTATCTTTTCATGAATGGAAATTAGACATATTTTAGAAAATGAATAAAAGAGAACAAAAATCGAGAAGGCAAAAGTAACCGTTTCTTTTACTAATGAAGAATGTCAATGGTTATTTCACGTCGTTGGACCAGAATAAGATGGTACCTAGCTAGAGATACCAGTTATCGAAATGAGGACGGCGTTTAACCTGTTATTGGCGGTCAAGAATATACATATTCGTAAAATAGTCGTATTTCTTGGCATGCTTTTAAATCATTATGTATCCACGAGAAACCAAATGAACCCAATTTCTATAAAAAGTAGTGTTACAGAAGTATCAATAGCAAAGAAACTTTTACATTTTTACACCTGCATTCACACTATCCCTAATTTGCCAGTCAAATATGGTTTTCAAAAAGAAATTTTCGCAATGGTTAATTCATTATTTCTTTTGTTTTTTTTTTTGCTTTCACTGATCAATTAATTATTTATTTCCAACTAGTAAATTAGTTTATAAAATAATTTACTAAAATTAGAGATATTCATTCAATTTAAAATAGAAGTAAAAATGGTTTTTAATTTTTACTAAATTGATATACATTTTATTAGGTTTAATTTAACAAATATCAATTTAATTCAGAGTAGAATAAACATTGCATATTGAAAATCAATAAAAGATAACTTACCCTTGTTTTTCTCCAAGATTTCATTGTAATTGCTCACGACTAGTCCTATTATGTTCGCCATTTTTGGGAACTGTCAATTCGCGCCCAATTCCGAAAGATCAGTCAGCTAAAACATTTTCTTCAGTTTTAATATTTTATTTATTTATTTGCTTATTAATTTAATCCAATAATTCGTAATAGTCATAATTTTTTATAAAACACTAGAATTGAACTAAATTTTCAAAATTTCCAAGAATTATACTAATGCAGTTTATAATTATAAATGCAGTCTATTTTAATTGAATTCGATGTTTAAGGGCATGTGATATTTTACCATAAGAGCAAATTAGTTATACCAATTATACATTCATAATAATAAATATTTTTAGTAAATAAGAGTCAATAAACCTTCGCCTCACATAGATGAAGGTTTATTGACTCGTTTTAGTTAAAAATATTTATTATTATGAATGGTATAACTATTATAATTGGTATAACTAATTTGCTTTTATGGTGAAGTATCACATGCCCTTAAAGATCAAAAATGAATTGAGTAGAATTTTTAATTACAAATAAAAAATGAATAACTAATTAATTACCAATTTCATAAACAAATGAAAATCTATTTTAATTTTCTGCACTCAGTTTTCAGGATTCTCCTTTAGCACTGATCCATTTTTTTGATTTGTAAATCACTTATTTTTTTTGTTTTCACAAAGCGTTAAATTAATTAAAGAATAACCGGTGTGGAAACTCACATCGATGAATATCCCTCGAAGAAAAGTCGATCTGAGTAAAAAACAATGAAAATTATTCTGAAGATGGAAAGGGAGAGAAAAGAGAATTCTCTCCCGATCATTCAGAAAAGTCCGGACGAGTATTCGAACCGGGATGTCTGACCACGAACGAAAAACTGAAGGATTTGACGAAAGTCAAATCCCAGTCAAGTTAACACGTGGTTTCAATGGATACCCCACCAATTCCAGTTGACCACTTCTCAATGGTTTTTCCACGTGCTTCATTCCTATCTCTTCATTCCTATCTTAAAGAGAAAAATGTTTAAGAACAGGATTAATAATTATTTTATAATTATCTAATGTTTTTTTTTAAATAACATTAAAATTAATATTCTTATTGTCACGTAAAGCCAAAATACATGTCGCAAATATCATTTTGACTTTTATACTAAACATCTTATAATCTCATTAATTTCGTGTAAAATCATTCTTATAAATCAGAAATTTTCAAATCAACAAAAATATTACACTTTTTAATTATTAAAGTATTTTTATGTATTAGATTTATGTAGAATTTGAACCTCCTATTTTTTTTATCTCAAATTCATCTCCAGTCTTAAATTGAAATGAACTGAAATGAACTTTTTTATTACTTCGCGTTGTAAATTCTGCAAATTCGGCAAAAATTGATCATCGCATTATGTGTTCTAAATTCCTAGAAATTTTGTCCATTTTTCAAGTTGCATAAAAAAAATGCGCTAAGATATTCAAGAATTTGTCATTCATTGTAATTTTACGCTACTTAGGCATCAGCTCAGTTACCACTTGAAATGTCAGAGCTGACACAGTTTATCAAAACAGTTTGTTATATTTCAATTTTAAATTATCCATTATGTCTCATGCCAACCATTGTTCCCAATTTTTATATATAGAAACTTCAATTAACAATTACAATAAGAAATTGTTCACAATTGGTTTTATTTTTTTAAGAAAATAAATACATTATTTTTATTTAGTAGATAAAATTGAATGGATCTGAAATATATCTTTTTTTTCTGTAATGTTAATGTCCTTTAGCAAGTATTTTTTTGTCCTGATGATTTTTTCTTAGATTTCTAATATGAAGTAATTACCTTTTCGGAATTTCAGTCTTTTATGCAAAAATTCAAATATTTATTATTGGCTATCACCGCAGCATTGCGCAGATAGGAAATTACGAAATTATTCAGTTCGGCCGCTTCCTAACACTCTGCAGTCTTTTTTCCTGGTAAATAAGCCATTTGCACTTGACTAGTGTAGACGGTTACTATTCAAATTGTCATAAAACATTCTCATCTTCCAAGAAGGGAATTTTAAATTTGACTTCATATACTTTTCATTTACACTTATTGTTTAATTTACAGAAAATTCCATGCTAAATAAGTTGATAAAATAACAAAGTTAGTAAGAATTTTACTAATTCAGTTAGTAGCCTTATTTTATTTGACTATACTGAAATAATAACTTCTTCACCTTCTACTAAATGAAATAGTAAACACTTATTACCAAATTAAATTATTTTACTAATCTATTTTGTAGTTTTATTTACTGAGTTGTATATAAATAGCAATTTTATTTTTATCATATTATACATAGTGCTTTATATTATATATAGTTTATATAATATTATATATTTAACAGAATTTAGATTTTCGAAGAATCCCAAGGATTTTGAAGGATTAGGTTGAAGTTTCAGACGTCTAGTGTGGCAAATTTATGATATTTTATTTAATTTTTACATTTACTTGATTAAGAATATCAAATTTCTCTTATTATTTACTAAAAGGGATTTACCTGACGTTGCTGGGGATTTTAAGAGATTTCAAGGGATTTTAAAAGTATTTTAAGAAATTTCGTATAGAGATTTTAAAGGATTTCATAAAAATTCATGGGATTTTAAAAAGAGTTATGAAGAATTTGAGGGATTTAAAAAATGGTTAAAGGATTCTGAGAGATTTTATTTGATTTTAGTCTTTTATGGATTTTGAAAATTGTTCAAAAACTTATCAAAAGGATTTTTCAGACATTTTTATTGATTCCACTTAGATTTTAAGAGGTTTCAAGTTTTTATAGGGAATTTTATTGAATTTCGAACGAATTCAAAAGATTTTCATCAAATTTAAAAATAACAGGAATTCCGAAATATTTTAAACGATTTCAGGATATTTTAAATTATTTTAAGAACTGAAGAAAAAATTAAAAAGTTTTCAAGAGATTTGCAAAAATTTTCTAGCTATTTAGAATGTTTTTAAAAATAACAAAAATAGGATTAGAAATTTAAAAGAAAATTTAATGTAAGCAGTTCGAGAACTTTAAAAATTTTTTAATTGAAAAAGTTGTTTTAAAGATCTCTTAAAATTTTAGGAAATCTTTTAAAAATCTTTAAAATCTCTTGAAATTACTTGAAGTTGTATTCTATTCCAATAAATCTAGAAAAAAATCTTTAGACTAGACGTCTGAAACTTCAAGCAAATTTTTGAAGGAGATAAAGAATTCTCAGTTTTTCTATGCAATATATACTCATATTCTCTCACTATCAATATTGTTTAGAATTTTGAGTGTCATATAATACACTTTCTTTCATAACCGGTTCTGTCATGATCATCTTTTTCCCGTTGCAGGTGGGCACAAAATATGAGATTACTTTTTACTTTATCTTTCTACAGATATTTTGACCAACAAATATGCTGAAATATTGAAATATTATGACAAAAGCTAAATTATTAATCAATTTAAAATTATCTTGTATATGATGTTAATATAAAAGTATAGTTGTTACTTTCTTATATTATATCATAATACATTGCCTAATTTTCTCTAAATAAATAGGTATTTCGTCAACGATTACATAGTTACACATCCTGCTTGATTTGAGGCGGATTAATTCATCTAATATATTAATATTAAAAATAAATCATAATATCCTTAAATCCAAATCCATGCATGCAAACCCCGAATAATTTTTTTCCGGAAGAATAATGCAGCATGCTTAAAATAATAGTAGGTTAGTGGTACATGATATACAGCTGGTAAAATGAAAGGAAATACTTAAATTTAGCCTAAGGCATTGCAAGTGGTATAGGAATCTCAAAAATAAATAACGGCACCACCTCGTATAAGGGTTTCCGAACGGCATTTGCTACACCCAGAGAAGATCTTTACGGTTGAATAAGAATGTACGCACAAAAGTCCCCAGACGCTCTTAAAAAAGTAGGACGTTGTCTGATTGAGTTCAAGTCAGCCATCTTACTTTTTTCTATGTAAATATAACAGTTATTCGAGTAGGACTAATGATTATCAGACTGACCACAATTTAGGCATCTTTTACCAAAGTTACATCTTCAAACTTCAGTCAAGATTGCTCGTTCTAGATTTTTGAGTATTCTAAGATATGAAATTATAATCCTGAGGCAAAGTTTCATTCATATAATTATAAAGTTAGAAATTTCGTACAAAATTTGCATATATCTGTTCCTAGTGTTATATAATAAATTGCTATTAGCAGGGCCGGTGGAACAAATTTTTCTCAGGTGTGGAACTACGGAAGCAGAAGGGAGAAGGGGGGTTGTGATAAAAAATTTTGATTGTTTATAATATCTGAGCAAATCTCTGAGTATGAATTTGTAACTGGTGAAAAAAGTTGGAAAATGCAGAAATATCTTCTAAATTTTAATATTTTTTCACTCCACACAGTCTTCTCCGGTCCTGGCTATTAGAAATTCAAATATATGGTAATTATTTTATTTTAATCAAACCCTTTTTTGCAACCCACAGTATAATATAAAATTTATTGTGTTACAAGATTGTCCAGAAAGAATATCGTGGCTTTTGTCACGTACGCTTAAAAAATAGGTATATTTTGTTATAATTCTCAATATGCAGATTTGAATATTTTCTTTCAATTTTTAAGTTGCTTTTCTTAATTCTTTTATTTTAGGCTTTCAAAAAATCATACAATTAAATATATATATAGTAAATATATATATATATATAGTAAATCAACACGTGTCAACACGCGCGCCAAGCGAGTGATTATTTTTTATTCCTTCTTACAACTTCAAGTAATTCAAAGTTCAATCAGATTAGCAACAGTAATGTATTCCAGATTTTCAAAATTTTTGTGAAATCATTTTTTTAGAGAGGAATTTTAAAAGGTTTTTGAAGATTTTAAGGAATTTTGACGATTTTCAAGTAATTTTCACTAATGTCAAAAGAATTTTAGAATTTCTAAATAATTTTGTAGAATTTTAAGAGCTTTCAAAATATTTAATGGAATTTTAAAGGAATTTAATGGATTTTGAATTTTATAAAATTTGGAGAAATTTTAAGATATTTCAACGAATTTTAAGGGATTTGGAAGGTTTTGTATAAAATTTTAAGAGATTTCAAATAATTTTTCTGGAATTTTCAAAAGATTTTAAAGTATCGAAAGGAATTTTGATGATTTTTAAATGATTTGAAGAGAATTTAAGAGATTTTTATGATTTATAAAAGATTTTGTGAAATATTAAATAATTGCATGGAATTTTATGAGATTTCTAATAATTTTTAAAATTTTAAAGGATATGTAAAGGACTTTATGGGAATATTATTACAGAATTTTAGGGAATTTCTAAAAATTCCTACGAATTTTAAAAGATTTTCACAAATTTTAACAAATTTCAGGAGATTTATAACTTTTAAAATACTGTATGGATTTTGAAGGATTTTGAAGTTTGTCGGGTAATTTTATTGAGCGATATTTCAAACGATTTTTATCACTCAAAATTTTTCGTCGAATTTAAAAGAATTTTGAAAGTTATCGTCAAATTTTTAATTGGACTGAAGTTTCTGACATCTTTTCTGACGAATTTTTTTATTTCCACTTTCTTCTTTATAATGTCTAAAAAATAGAAATCAAAGTACAGAAATCGTTTTTTTTTTTTATTTACTGATGCCATTTTAGAGTAAAAAAAAAAGAAAAAAAAATTTTATAAAATAAAATTAAAACGCCAATTAAGACTGAAAACCTCACACAAGAAACAATTTATTAATAAAACGAAGGATTCTACACAATTTCAAATCAAAGGATTTTAAAATCAGAAGTATATGCAAAATAAATTCGAATTTTTAATCTTCGAATTATAAGAACTTGTAATACCTTGTCTAATTTCAGAAACCTCAATAAGTTTCATAAAATTCCTTTAAATTTCGTAAAATCTTTTAAAATTACTCAATATCCCATGAAATCTCACTAAATTCCTAAAATCCAGTGAAATTCCGTTTAATTTCTTAAATCTCTTAAAAGTTCTTAAAATTACTGAATTCCCATAAAATATCGTAAAATCCCTTAAAATTACTGAAAGTTTGACAAAATATCGTCAAATTCTTTAAAATTATTTAAAATCCCATGAAATCTCATGAAATCACTTAAAATATCTAAAAATCCAATGAAATGTCGTATAAAATGAAATCCCTTGAAATCCTTTAAAAGTTCATCATATTACATCCTTATAATAAAATTCTACAAAATATCGTTAAATCCTTTAAAATTACTTACAATCCCATGAAATCTAGTTAAACACTTTTAAATTCCAGTGAAATGTCGCCAAATCGTTTTAAACTTCTTTAGATTCAATAAAATCGCAGTAAACGTTAAAATCCCTCAAAATTTCTAAAAATCACAATAAATTTCGTACAACGAAAATAATCTGAAGATTTTTTTCAAATTCGGCAAATTGAAAACAAAAAATCGTCCGAAGAGACGTTTGAAACTTCAGTCCAATAAATTTTTAGGGATTTCAAGAGGTTCTTCTGATTTGTAAAAGATATTGTAGACTTTTAAAGATTTCATGAAATCTGAAGGGATTTTAAGGCATTTTAAAAGAATTTAAGAGTTTTTGATGAGTTTTATTAAAAATTTGTGAATTTTAAATGTTTTCATGGTATTTTGTGAGATTTATAAAATTTTAAGGAATTTCAAGATATTTTTCTGATTTTAAAAAAAATTTGTAGAATTGTTAAGGATTTCGTGGATTTTTTGCAATTGGAATTTGGAAGGATTTTTTGAGAATTTCTGAAAATTTTTAGATATTTTCACCAATTTTAACGAATTTTGAAGGATTTTGAAGTTTTCTGTAAAATTTTAAGAGACCAGTGAATCAACATGTGCATTATTAATTTGTTTTCCTTGTTACAATTTCAAGTCATATGAAGCCAGTCAGGTTTGCAACAACAATGTATGCGAGATTTTCGAGACATTTAGTGTCACTACTTTTTTAAGATAGGATTATGTATTATAATCCTTTTATATTCCTTAAAATTATTTAAAGTCTCATCAAATCTTGTTAAAACCTTGCTTAAAAAGTGCCTGAGAATTATTTAAAATTTTATGTAATCAAATTTACAAAGAAATTCATATATTTATTTCATATATTTATTTAGGTGAATGAACTTTTAATGTGAAGTTCAAAGGCCTGATAAATTTCATTGTTTTTCTTCTACTGCGAAAAGTATTATGTAATCTGACTCCATTTAGCTAATCGTAGAGCAATAATTCTTTCATGTATTTGTAAACTTTGAAATTCCTCAGATTATTTCCATATTGATTGAAATTTGCGAAAATCCGACATCTTGAAATAAAAATGAAATTTGATTCATTATCTAAGTTAAGCAACACTTGGCTCGTTTGAACTCGGATGGGAGTCATCGTACTAAATGTACATTCATCACTTTCATAATTATTATCAAATGATTCTTCCTGGTGACGATGTTAAGCAAAGGTCACCAAAAATGCAAACTCAATCACATGTGCGTGACCATTTTCATACACAAACTTGCAGCTTGATTTGTTAATTTACATAAGTGAACAAAAAGAAAAAAAGAACAAGAGACAAAGGTAAATAATCAGGTTTATAATTGCAGATACAATTTATGAATTGGATAACAATTAAAACCTAGAATATAAACTACAATTAAATAGATATTAAGTTAATATACTTGTTCATTTGCATCTAAATATAATCAAACACAATTCGTATATATATATATATATATATATATACATTTCACATATAACAGGTAATGAACGTACATTCATTAAATTTGTAAATTTATTCACGCATAATTTTCACAATACATTTTTTTTTCACCGGTAAATTTTCTTAACAATGCAGATGATGAGAATAAAGTCAGAGGACATTGAACTGACTTTATTATTAATGCTAAAAAATCTGCCATTGTCATTCTAATCGAAAAAATGTTGTCAACTCGAAAATTGATAATTGATTCAATTGAAAATTGATTCTATTAAAATGAAAAGCATAGATTTTTTAATTGATATCATTTTTACGTTCATTTTTTATACTAAAAATCAAACTTCCACTATTTCATATACGCTAATGTCCTCATTGCGACTATATAATTATTTGCAAAACATTTACAAATACGCAGAGAATCGTGCACAGAAAAATAAATAAAAACTCTATTCTAATTGGATTCAGAGTTTAAATAGTTCTAAAAAATGAAAGCTTTTGCGAAATTGTAGAAATTGAAGTATATAATGTGAATCCAAGAAATGAGTTCTTCTTTTTTCTATATTGCAACGGACGCTGAGATTATTGTCAATGCATATTAATTTTATATATTATACGTTTTGAAAGTGACAAATGACGGGCGATCTTAAATACATGATGAGTTTGAGAACAAAGCGAAATGAAGTCTCGACTGAATTTTCACTTGTGGAATCTTACTGTATACCTATAGATTGAGTTTTAATCGACATGGGTTTTCAGTCTCAATCACACGTATTGATAAAATAAATATATTTAGGATATTTTCATGAATGTGCTCTCTAAATCTGAATCAGCAAGTACCAATTAGCGCATATGCACTTATTGCTGATTCAGATGAAGAGAATGATTAATGATTCACGCTGAATTCCAGAGATTAAAGGTAGTTATAATAATAATTATTATAGGGTACCTTACAATAAGATTATAAGGTAGTTAAAAATCAATTTAAAAATCAATTTAATATAAGCTTATATAATATAAGCTTATTTATAATATGAGCTTAATACTCATAAAAGAAATCATTTTTCCTGCGATTTTAATTAATTCACTGTCCTTGAGTCTCGTTGATCATGATAATGACCAATATTCGGGCGATCGATAAAAATCTCGAATACAGTGATGAAAATCCAAAAACCAATTTGAAGATATTGTTTTTATTGACTTTTCGATTTTCCATTTGAGGTACTTTTGGCAATTCCATTTTGCTCGACGACCTTGATAGGCTTTTTCTTCATATAGGCTTTGTAATAAAAGTCGCCGAAAAGGACGATCATGAAAAGATTTTGTGGTATCATCACTGCTGCTGGCCATCTTGGGAAACCACAATTTTTCACCCAAACAAGTTGTGAGAAGTGAAACAGAATGAAGAAAAACTGAACCAATTGCAATTGAGTGATGTACTTCTTCCACCAGGGTTTTCCCATCTTTAGCGATGTGGCCAAGTAGTGGCTATACATTACGATGTGGACGAAGGAATTTACTAGACCTGTGAAAAAAAAGAATTTTTTAATCGCATCATTCTATCTAATTATATATCGTGTTTGATGAAAAATTAGATTACTTTGTGAGAAAATAAACAAACAATTCACTTTTTGCCTCTTTTTGAAGTATTTTTCAACTATAATTTGAAATTGCGTTGTTTTTGCACTCATATGCACAACCTAATCAAATTCAAATGAATGATACTACTAGAAATCTGTCTCAAGGATAGGCAAGTAAACCGTGGGAATATTTTTCCAAGAAAAATGAAATTTCGATCAACATGAAACGCTTTAGTTTATGTTACTTGAAGTTGAAGACAAAAGGAATTGGAATAATAACGACAATGAGTTTTGTGTCACGTGCGTTGTTGTATAGGCCAAAGGAAATTCTGACGTATGTCAAGAAAGACTGGGAACAGAGTTCAAATCGAGCTTATTCATAAATCAAACATTATTGAATTAATCTTCAAGTCTAGCCTCGATGAACTTGATTAAACACTAATACTAGTTTTTTGAGATAATGGAAACATACGAGCACATGTTCTAAACGTGTGCACATGTTTTACGTATATATGCGTAGAAAAATGTTGCTTTGACAAAAGTCAACAATTCTTTAATTAAAATTTAAATTAATGATAATGAATTATCAGAATCAGATCAGATGAATCTAAATTACAATTAGAATTTGGATCCTCAATTCATTTATTAATAAAATTAAGAAAATATTTCCTACCCATTAACTTTCATTACGAATGTTTGTTTATAATTCGGGGTATGTATCAATTATTCCAATTGGGGAATTAATTATCCAACTTACGTCTAAGGGAAAATTTTTATGTTTACTCATTTCAGAGGAATATAATTAAAATGGATTTCTTCCAATAAATTATTCATCTGCAGTTTGTTAATCTCAAAAAATTACGAACACATTCTCAGTTTATGAAAAGTTCGGACGATATATTTCTATAATTATAATATAGGCCAAGATTTTCGCTTATAGAACAATAAAAAATTTTCGCTATTTTTTCTGATGATTCAAAATTCAATTTTTATTATGAAAAATTATTCATTTTTGAGATTTTCTGTGCTGAATTGAATTTAGATATTGAAAACATTAAATACATATGAAATATTTACTTACCTAAAAATGTGACATGACCACCTGGAAGATATTTGACTGCTCCCCAGCCACCAATAACCATACCCGCGTGATGATACACATGAAGGAAGGAAATTTGATTATATTTCTTTCGAAGAACGAAGAAAACTGTGTCTAGAAGATCTATGATTTTCACTATAAAATAAAGCCACACTGTTCTAGCTATCTGTGGAGATTAAAAAAATTAAATCAAATTAATTCAAATATTCAGAAAATTTACGGAAATTACGTTTTGTCCGATTTTTTCAATTGTATTATTATTATTATTATTACTATTATAAATAAAATTCTTATTACCGCTATAGCCTTGGGATCATTAGAAAAATCCACAGGTTCACAAGCAAAACTGTAATCCCAGAGCCAAGCCAAAACGAGTGCCTGAAAAATACAGAAATATTTTTAATATTTTTTATACAGGACCATTTTTCTATCTAAAGAAACATTTCAGACAAAAAACTAATAAAAATCAACAAATAGGGACATTATTTATATAATAGTCATCCACCCATCCACAAATCTAATTTTAGAATTGATAAGGATTATCTATTTTTACGATACGAAGTAATAAGATAATTTTTTCAACCTACTCTGTATAGAAGGATCGAGCTAAGGACTACTTGCACAACATTATAAATTTGCAATATCCTGTCAAGTTTGAATGGCTGTCTATTTTCCATAAGTCTCGGTCCGAGATTGAATACAAAATAGAGGTAGAGTCCTAATAATGCCAGACCAGGCCATGGTGTTCTCATAAGAAACCAATCTTGTGTTCTGGGGTCTAGAAGAGAAAACAATTTTCAGATTGTAAGTAAAGGCTAACTTTTATTGAAATTTTTAAATTTAATTTCAATTATATTCATATATATATTATTATTATTTATTAATTATTTATATTATAGTGAAATATTACTAAAAGTATTAGTAAAATAATATTAGTGTTTCAAAATTAGTTTTCTCTAAAAGAATAAGTTAATAAAATTAATTATTCTAAGTTAATTAAAATTAATCTAGATACATATATAAAATACGGTGATTTAATTCATTCAAGTGGAAAAATCAAGATATGACAAGGCATCAGTCCAACCTGAACAACTTTTTCTACTTAAACGATAATCATATGTAAAAGGAAGCTTCTTTCATCCGCTTATTTATATTTCCAATCAAATTATACTTGAAATTTAAATTTTAAATTTCCCTGTGATTGAATTTCAATTAAACATGGAAAACTATATTTAATTATCTTGCGATCTTTTGATCTCTTGATCGGAAAAATATTTATTGGTGTTCAAGAAATTTTTCTTTGAATTACTGAATGATGTCCCCATAATTTCGATATTGAAAAGTGCAATATTTTTTCAGATAACAAAGGCTTTTACTCTATTATAGAAAAAGATTTATAGTTTTTGATGATTTCAGTTTATAATCCCAGATTAATGCCTTGTTTCATAGCAGAAATTTTCCCTACATGGTAAATCAAATTTTAATCCAAAAGTTGATCAAAGCGTTACACAATGGAAAAGCAACTGAAAAGTTCAACTCCATTCACATATTCCTACATAGATGTTAATTGTTTTGTCATTCTACAACGCTTCGCTCCACTTTTCGATTAAAAATTCACACCCTGTGATTTATTGTGTAGCATACGATTTTTAATTCAAAAATAATTTGAAATATAAATTTAAATTGACACAATCTCAATTTACATTATCTATTCATGAATTTTCATATAAAAGTAAAGTAAACTAAAAAAACAAAATGCAATCAACAAAATGAAAGTAAATTTCAACCAATTTATCACCAAGGATTAAATTCGGCATATGCAAATAAACTCCTGATATATTTCGTAAAGTTGTGAAAGTATCTACTTTAAACAACAATAAATATGCTTTGAAAAATATAATTTTCCTAGGTAAATCGAGGTATACACTTAGTTCACTAAAATTTCAGCAAAAATTCACAAAAACTGATAACTGCAGCTAACAAATGTGTCAAGATACCTGACACTTCATCGTTGAGATATCGATATCCTCCAATGAGGGCCTTCATTATAGTTGCCATGTTGAATTGATTTGTCCTTGCAAGCACGCACTATTTGATAACGATAACGCATGCACACTAAAATCCACATACGATTTCAAAAACCGTAACCCACGAAAAAGGGAATTTCCAAAAGTTTGTATTATCTAAGATTTCTTCTCTTTACACCCCTCTCTCTCTCCTTCTCAATATCTCTCTCGTTTTTTTATTCTCTCTCTTTTCACTAATTTTCTCTAATTTTTGAGAAATGTCTTCTCTGACATTTTGACGATCAGAGAAAATCTGAAGGCACAAGTCGAAGGGTCGAATAGTTTCAGCTATTTGTGTTTAGAGAACCCTCCGACCCACCCAGCCACCGCGAAACATCAGGCACAACTGAAAGAAACTCTTTTCCCGTTGTGAAATGTACGACCATTGTATTGTAATTAAAAATCAACAGTCAAATTATTCAAATTAGAACGTACGCGGTTAACGCGTACGCAACAAGTTTTTTAACCCTTTATAGTGAGCTTGGTTTTGATTCAAACCACAACCCCACCAGGAACTCCCCACCAGAACTTTAGTGACGTGTAGGAGCAAAAAACACCAAGATTGCAATTTTTCCTCAGGAAAAAAAAAACAAATCGCATTATTTTCTTCCTAATTGTGTAGAACATTTATGTTATAATTGTTAGAACAGCAGATTTTCTTTCTGAATTTGTGTTAGACTGATTCCATTTAAACTCATGCAAAGGCGTCTATATAGGTCATGGTTGCAGGAATTAGCAGATAATAAATTTCGGATTCTTTTAAATCTGTGGCTCCAATGAATGAATCCGGAAGCAGTTCGAGTGAATGCGAAATCATTTTGAACGAAATTAATCCTTTTTAATCTGTAACCAACAACAATTTCAATACGAATCAATTCGAAATCTAATCAAAACAAACTTTTCAATTTGTATATTCTTTTATGGCACGTAAAAATAATGTTATTCTTCTTTTTATTCATATTTTATTCATCATTTTATTCCCCTGAATTATACTTTTAGATTCTTTTTTTTTAAATAAAGTTTCTTACATAATTTGTACAAAATAATTTTTTTAAGCTATGAAAGTTCAATATATTGGATAAGAACTTTAGTATTCTTTTTTACTGTTAGATTCAAATTTGTAATGAATGAATTAAAGTATGCGGTATTGGGAAAATTGTAATAAATTATGAAAAGAAATATGTAATTATCAATAAACAAGTAGGTAAAAAATAAAGAAAAAGGTATATTGCATTTGCTTGAAGCGAATTAAGCAGAGCCTACATTAGCGATTCACATTTTGTTATTAGTAATGGCTGGAAAAAAACACATTTAGATTCTTCGTGACGTTCATGTTTTCAACGTTAACAAATTTTTCCAGAATTCGATATAATATTACATGAATTTTCTCATTTTTTCATAAAATAAATGAAAAACATCTTGAATTCTTTTGAATTTCAAAAAATGTTTGATAGCCCATTTGTATTGTATATTTAATAATATATTTATATTATTTTTTTTTTCATTTTACATGGTTGAAATTTTTTCTAAACCTGAATAAGTGAAAAGTCGATCACTAATTTACTTTAGTGAAAAATTCTACTAATTGTTAGTCATTTTTGACTAAAACTTTAGAAAAGTTGAAGACTGCGAATTGAAATAGTAAAATACAATTAATAATTAGTCAAAATTTTCACTAAAGTAAATTAGTGACCTGCTTTTTACTAATTCAGATTTAGACAGATAGGTATTTGTTTTCATTAAAACTTATCCGACTTTTTAAAGGTCGTCATTTTTAAAGTGATAAAATTTCTTTCTATTTTTTAAAAAAATGGGAATCTTCCATTTCTTTACGTATATTTTAAAGCTCCATTAAAAAAGAAAAATAATTACTCTTGTACCACACGCGGCATGACAATTACCATGTTAATTATTTTAACTCACAAGAAACGGAAATCGCAGTGCGTAATAAGCGTTTTTGCTCAGTCAAAGAATACTGCTCATATCGCGTATGTTATTCTTTCTCAGTCCGTTGAAGCTTTCAAGTGCAACGTTTACGTGGAATACAGAAAGGTTACATGTTATTTTATTTAAAATCCACCTCAAAGACGAATCTCCGATTTAAAAAGCTTAAAAAGATTTCATAAATTTTTCAAATTCCTTACAAATACAAATGCAACTTAAGAATTTATGCTTATTTTTATAATTCTTAATAACTTTCTCAGTTTCAGCAAATAATATAATTTCTTCTGCAAAAGAGAAGCTGATTTTTTTCTTCTAGACATCAATTCCAATTGTATCTGAGAAGAGTTCAATGCTTGGAGATCCAAAGATTTATACATACATATACATATATAATTTCATTAAAAAAATACATATCACTGCGTCATTGGAATGAGAAGGTAGATCTATTAAAAAATTGAAAGTGGTAATGTATTTTAAAGAAACGTTATTAAAAAATTTAATTAGCTATTTTTCCTTTGGTTTTAAATGTTCAAATCAACAAAGACATGTGGACTGAGTTGCAATTTGAACTAAATAGTGTACTTTTTCCCACTCTGGGTGTGTTGACAGTATATTTCAAAATACGATATACATGTAAGTTTAATCCAAAAGGTCAAAGTGAGGTCGCCAGAGTATTTTTTTACTTAAGTACGGAGTCCAAACTTTAATCAATTTTTCAGGAGGCGAAAACAGTAGAAGGTAACGAGTAAAGTTTGGTAAAGTTGCTTCGGTTTCTAAAACTAGATAAAAAAGATAAGAAATTTTTAAAAACTTTTTTTTCTACAGAATTTTTATAAAAAGGTAGCTTTAATTAAATTCCTAATATAAATTGATTTCAATAAATTCGAAATCTATATATGTTTTGTCTAATATTTTTTTTAAAATCGAGAAAAATTGTTCGATTTGAGATTTTTACAGGATTATCGTTCTTTAAAATTTATAACGATTGTATAAGTCATATAAAACTTCTACATTGGTGCGGATGTAACAAATGTAAATGTTTAGAAGAATATAATATAATATAACTATTTAAAAATATAAAATTCGACAATGGTTGGATTAACTTTTAGATCAACTTAATTTTGCACTTGATTTAAAATATGTTAGGCTTAGACATAACTTTAGATTTATATTAAATGCTTTAAACGCAATAGAATTCACTTTCTCAAGATTCACCTTGGACTCAACATTCAGATTCAAATTTAGAAAGTTCAGTTAAATAATAATCGATTTTACGGGGTCCATTTCATTGCCTGATATTACTCAATAAAGTCAATAATTTCTTTTCTAAGCTGTATCAATAAATTCATGTAATTCTCCATTTTTAGGATTCATTAAGTCACATATGTATACAAGAAATAACAATAAATGTCACAGAAAAACTGAGTGTTATTTTTTTCTAATTTTCTAAGAAAACTTAATGCTTCTAGGAAATCATTGTAAAAATGAACTTTACTATAAAATATAAGGAACCACGTGGTATTATTTATTTTTCCGTAAAAAGAGCGGAAAACGTACAGCCGGAAATTTTTGCAATTCCTTGAATTCGTTTATAATCCTTTAAATTGTCTTTGAAATCCTTGAAAATTTCTTAAATTCCCTCGATAATGTTATAAGCTTGGTTATTGAGGAATAAAAAGGAAGAGTCGCTAGAAGCTCATATCATTAACGAACTTCCGAAACAGTTCCTCTTACATGGCGTAACAATCTCCACTTTTGTATTACGCCGTTTTGCCAAAAACTTGAAATTAAATTTTAGTGTCCAATGGTTGCAAATACTTCTTTTTCCATTTTTTTTTTTCTTTGAGAAGGTTAAACGGCAACTTATTGATAGCTCAAACGGAAACGGGGATCCATTAGGGTCTCACGGTCCTGACCTTACGACTGGTATCAAATAGGACATTAAATATGCAAGATGCATAATCGGACACAGCTATAGCGATTATTCCTTAACTTAATTCATTTCTATTTGCATACCAACTTACGTTAACAATCTTCCTCATATTATTTTTTTCAATTACTTTCTCTTTTTCGAAGAAATTACGCATTCAATGATTTGCATAAGCAAGGAATTTATGACACTAATGCACCAAAAAGGGAAAAATCTCGTCACCTTTCAATACTTTAGAGTATAATAAACCTTCGATGAAAAAAAAGTTTCATGTAATCGACTACCTTATACATTATTTTCAATAGGTACTAATAATAAATCTGATTGATTTAACCATTTTTTCCGTAATTTAATAAATTGCAAGAAATAAGAATAAAAAATTGGATAGAAAAGAAATATTTCATGTTTTACAATTCTTTACAATTGTTTTTATAGTTTAGTTGAATGGAATAAGAAATTCGCTTTAGATAATAATAAAATTGAGACTTCCGCACGCTCTTTCAATACTTTCAATTATTCATATAAAATTTTTCGATACAAATAATATTAAATGCTAGGAGAACACAAAATCAACTTTCTTTCTTTCAATCATTCATCAATCAATTCTTGGAAAGAATAATACGTGTTCAAATAAATATTTTCTATCAAAAATTAATGACAATTTTAACTGAATCTTACAACTATTAGGAATAGGTGTAATAGCAAAATTCAGTAAAAGTAGAAAAAATCCTATAAGTTTCGCCTTATTTTAAAATAATTAAGTCTTTATTGCCTTTCCTCTTCCAATTCCGTTCTCCTTAGCTTTTTAGTTTTCGATAAAAGAAATCTGTAGAACTAGAAGTCTTTCGCGGAATTCGTTCATTCCCATTACAAAAATGTTTTTGAGCATAAAAATGTAAATTGGCAAATACATAAACCATAAATGCCATATTAAAAATATCGTTCTACATGTACAAAATTGTCTACATTTTGAAAAATATTTGCTTTCAAATTTTGAGTCAATACCCTAATACAAACATGATAAGAAATTAATGTTAAATTGATAATTAAACTTTTACAAGATTCTGTTACATCAAAATTACAATTAAATACAATTATTTTGATATTTCACCTAAAATTTCGAAAATGATACGAAATATCGAAAAAATAAACGAGGAATTTTATACAACTTCTGTTTTGATCATTTGAAGTATTTAATCGATACATTTATCAAAAATCATCAAAATCCAACTTATTTTTGCACTAGAACGCCCTTAACACTAATATAAAAAATATTATTAGAACTTAATAAATAACAAGCAATATCTAAAAAAGTTTCGAAGATTCAGAAGAAATAATGTTACTTTCTAAATCACAACTATTTTCCTAATAATAATTATTTCTTCCATAAATTTATTCGTCAGGATTTTTATAAAGGGCAATTTCCCCGAATGATTATAGAAATTCTTTACTATAAGTTGCTATAAGTACATAAACAATTTTCAGCTCGATCGGTAGAGATCGGCTGAGATCAATTCATTGTTCTAAGAGAAGAGCACGCTAAAAAATCGATGGTAGGTAAAGTCCAACACTTTTTTATCGAGTGTAACACAAGCCGGCTTATTAAATAAAAAGTCCGACAAAAAATATGCAGTTTTACCGTCTCTACAAGTTTCTATATGCTCAACAGAGAAACCTCCATCATCACAATTTTTATCTTCATTCACTTTTATATCTTCACCTCGATTTTTTTCATTCATTTTTCATAAATTTTTCTCATTCCGACTTGTTTTTGAGAAGCCCATTAGCCTGACTAGAGGCATTGGTAATTCTTTCTGTTTTCTCCATTGCAGAGTTTTTCATATAATTTCTAATGTAGAAAGAGCCGAAAAGATATATGAAGAGGGCGGCATTGACGATGAGGAGGAAGGATAGAGGTTTGGGGAAGTTGCAACCATTGAAGAAAACTTGTACATTATGAACGAGGATTATGGAAAATTGGATTAATTGGAGAGAAGTTAGATATTTTTTCCACCAGAGGTATTTTTGAACTTTGGGACCGAAGGCTGAGAGCATGTAGTACATGTACATGATGATATGGATGAAAGAATTGATGACTCCCAAAAGAGTGGCGTGTCCCCCTGGAACAAATCGAACACCAATCCAAGCACAAATTGGCATCATGGCGTGATGATAGACGTGGAGAAAAGAAATTTGACGCTGTTTTTTTCGAAGAACGAAGAAGACTGTATCTAGAAGTTCTATTAGCTTGCAGATGAAGTATGCGTAGACTCCTCTTGCCATCTAAAACCATAATTTAGAAATTAATTTTCATAGTAGAGAATGTTTACAAAATAAGCGAATTAATAGTCCCAATAAAGAAAAATCTAATTTTATGTAATTTTGATAATCATATTTCCCTTTCCTTAAAAAGTAAATCAGTAGAAGTTTATTAATTCTTATCTGAAAAAATCATGCACACGTCGCGCTTCGTGCTCCGTATTGCGCGCTTCACGCGCTTGCAAGCGTCGCGACGTTTGCACCTATTTGTTTTTAAATTACTATAAAATGGAATGGAATGCAAACGAAAGCTGATTTACTTAAGGTTCTATCGACCTTAAAGAGCACATTCTCATCAGGGCACTCGCGCTTCGCGCTCGATATTTATTAATTTAAACCTCGCGCTCGGCTTTGTTTAACCATATTTTTCATGACTACAACGAAAACTACTCAGCCTATTGAAAAATGGCCAAAAGAGAACTTGTAGATCTTTTTATGGCCAATAATTATGTTTCTTATAATTTTCTCTGTATCTCGCGTAATTTGGCACAAAATTTGAATTTTCGATTTTTTAAAGAATTTCAAAAAGTTATTATACCTATCCTACAGGGTGTTTAAAAAGAAACATTCATCATCTTTAGACTTTCTTTCATATCGTGCGTTGTTTGGCTGCTAATTTAAGTTTTATTTTATTTTTTTGAATTTTCAAAATGTTATGTCTGAATTTTTTTCTATCCAAAAAAGTCATTAGGAAAAATTGTTCAACTTTTTGAATACTACGAACATCCGTCATTAGAATTTTTAAATTAAAAAAAAAAGTGGTTTCAAAATTGTTCAAAATGTTTCAACTTTTTGAATTGTTATCCAAAATGGCTGGCCAACGACTCAGACAGACAGACAGACAGACACAGAGACAGATGCACAGACAGACATATTGGTAAAAACATGTTTTTCGGGTTCAGGGGGTCAGAAATCTAATACCTTCTCTCATGAGAATGTAAAAAGATTACCGACACAGAGCGAAAAAATATTTATCAATAATTTGCGTTGAGTAAGCTGGAGAATGGTATTTTGTGTTTAACACTTGGGTTCAACACCCTTAAAGTTTTTGAGGGAATTTAAGGAGATTTTCTAATCAGTACTACAGTTTGTTTATGTATAAGTTATGGTTTCAAGAGATTCGAATACAATCATATTGATTTTTAAGAATTTCAAAAGAATTCAAGAGTTTTTATTGATTTTAAAGAATTTCAGGAGTCATCTATTAAATTTTTAATAATTATAGATGATTTAATGTTGTTTGAAAAAATTTTAAGTGATTTTAAGAAATATTATAATTAGATACATTTATGGAGTAAGTACTATTGCTTGTTTAGGTACAAGTGTGAGTGCATAATGAAACAGTTTATTTATTCTAAATGTATCTAATTTTGATATGTGTTTAAATGTTCTCAAGTTCCTTCACACAAGTTTAAATCATTTACAATCCTTGAAAATTTGTTAGATATTCCTTGAAATCCTTTGAAATAAATAAAAAATGTTTTGCGTTTCTTTGAAAAGCTTTAAAATCAATAAAGTTGTCTTAAAATCTGTGTAAATCCTTATAACTTCTTTGAAATAATATTACTTTAAATCTTTTACTATTTTTTACAATTAAAACGAAAACTACTCATCCTGTTGATCAAAATTTGAATTGTGGATTTTTTAAGGAAATTCAAAAAGTTATTATGCTTATCCTATAGAGTGTTCAAAAAGAAACATTTTTTATCTTTAGACTTGGCTTCTAATTCAAGTTTTATTTTATTTTTTTGAATTTTCAAAATGTTATGTCTTTCAATTTTTTTTTATCCAAAAAAGTCATTAAGAAAAATTGTTCGTCTTTTTGAGTACTACAAACATCCGTCATTGGAATTTTTAAATTAAAAAAAAACTGGTTTCAAAAATTTTCAAAATGCTCCAACTTTTTAAATTTTTATCCAAAATGGTTGGCCAACGACCTTGACCTTCATTTTAGGACACTAAAAGAGTATACCAAAGGACAATCCAATCGGTCAATTCTTTCGAAAGTTATCGTGCTCACAAACTAAAAATCTACAGACAAACAGACACACAGACAGACAGGCAGACACATTCGTAAAAACATGTTTTTCTGGTTCAGGGGGTCCCAAAACGTGGACATTTGTTGAAAACTGGGGGGGTCAAATTTTACACAAATCCAATACATTCTCTGATGAGAATGTAAAAAAGTGGTGTCACGAAATGTCTCGAAAATCTCGCATAGATTATTGTTGCAAACCTGATTGGTTTTTGAATGACTTGAAGTTGAAAGAATAGAAAAACAAACTATTATTGCAAAAAATATCAGGAAAACCTTCGAAATACGTTAAAATTGGTTAAAATTTCTTAAAACTTCCAAATACCTCTTGAAATCACTTAAAAATCCACAAACACGATTAAAATCATAAATATCTTGAAATCCAAGTTAAAATTCGTAAAAAGCTCTTCAGAATTTAACGTACATGAAATTTTTACGTATTTTAAGGAATTTTAAAAAGATTTTAAAAATCTTAAGAAATTTTGATTTTTTAAGGGATTTTAATGTTTCTCATGGAGTTTTAAAGGATTTCACGAGATCTTTTATTGTTTTTTTTTTAAATTTTGTGGAATTTTAGAGAATTTTGAAGAGTTTTGAAAAATTTAAAGATTTTTATATATTTTAAGGGTTTTTAAAGTTTTTCGTTGCATTATAGAAACTTGAAAGAAATTTTAAGGGAATATAAATATTTTCGTGGAATTTTAAAGGATTTCATGAGATTTTTATGATTTTAAAAAAATTTTCCAAAATTTTCTAAAATTTAAAGAGATTTTAAAATATTTTAAAGGATATAAAAGATTTAGTTGGATTTTAAAAGGACTTCATGTAATTTTCAGAGATTTTTAAAGAAGTTTAGGAAATTCAAAGAATTTTAAGGAATTTTAAATTTCCTCGTGAAATTTTAAAGGATTTGAAGGACTTGAAGAAACTCGAGAGAGAAACATTTTTGAAAGTTGTAATATGCATTTTTACCCTTAAAGCCTTTGGATTATTAGAATAATCAACTGGTTGACACCGGAAGCTGTAATCGTTCCACCAACCAGCCATAAGACCTTCATACACGAGGTAGATGCTAAGGAGGACTTGAATAAAATTGTAGATTATTAACGTATTTCTCAAAGTATAAGGCTTCTTATCCCTCATGTACCTCGGTCCAGCAGAGATACTGAAGTAGATGTAACTCACAACTATCATTATTATGGGCCCTGGACCAGTTGCAAGGAACCAGTCCTTCGTCCTTGGATCTGAAAAGAAAATAATTAATCATAAATTCTTCAATAAATGAATTATTACTAATTATTATTTAGTATTTACCATTTCTATTGTATATGAGATCGCGCCACCAGTCCACAACACCAGACATTTTGATTTCTTTGGTTGATGTCCTTTAGAAAATCCTAAAATAATAAAATTTAAAAATTTAAACAAAAATTCAATAAAATTTCAAAAGACACTTAAGGAAATTTGAATCAATCGTAAATAATAATCAAGAATGAATATTCCACTGTTTATAATAAAACAATTTTAAATATTGAGTCTGGCATTTTAAATAATAATAATAATTTCGAATATTTATTACATTCTCATTTTTAATAATAATTTTAAGCAGAAAGTTATATTTTTTTGTTGAAATTTTGAGAAATGATAAAGAACATGAAAACGGAAGTTTGTCAACTCTTTTTTTTTGTTTGAAAAAGCTTCTCAGAACAAAATGGTTAAATAATAATTTACTAATAATGATTAAACAGGAAAAAAAGATACTTATTTGTAGATGACGCACATGACACTTTTATACAAACATTTTGTAAATGTCGCATGATGTGAAGTATTGAATAAAAAAAAGAAACTTATCTACCTAACTGCATAATTGATTTTAAAAATGTATAATTGCAACTATCTATTGAAACGTATTGAATACTAGTATTTAATATTATTTTTAGTTTGCTTAATTCGAAATATAAATTATGTATGCTTTTTGATTATCAGAATCACTCAAAATTTTTCATAATGGTTTAGTTCTCTGACAGAACTAAAATATAAATTAATCAAAGTTTTAACAGGTAAAAGAGGTTCAATCTAATTATTGATTCACATCTATTCTTTAATAAATTAAAAAATATGTGATTTTTCAAGAATTATCATTTTTTCATAAAATTACTTGAATTCCTCTCAAGGATTTCATTTAAAAAGAAGTTCACCCTTATTAGGAAAAATTATGTCATGCCTCACTTATTATTGTCATCTGCAAGGCAGATAATGGGTGTAATTAGCAGCTTTATAATTTTGCAATTGTGATTCGGATTTTTACACTAGATATGTAAATTAACTCTAAATTGTTTTTGATTTGTTTCTGCTTTTTAACTACTCTATTATTATTATTATTTTTATTATTATTTTTATTGTTATTGTTGCATTGACAGATGGAGAATGAAATATTCAAGGATGTAACTTTCGAATTCAGATTTCAACCGGTCTTCTCTTTATTTCTTCAATTTTCAGTTGTTCTTTAACTAATTTCAAATAAAAAAATATTGTATTACTTCGTATTTTGCTGCAATGTTAATAAAAATATTAAAAATTTACAATTTTCAAATTACAATTTTTAAACAAATGCAGAAGATAATCTAGACTCGAGAATTGCTGTTGCAGTAGTGATTCAAGTTCACACCAAGGTGAGCAACTTGTAGTCGAGTTTTACCGCAAACTCCTCTTTCTTTTATCGTTAAGTTCACTTGGTCTTATTTTGTCTATTTTTAATCTTTTTTTTTTTTTTAATTTAGATCACTTTGCTAAAGGCTAGGTATAATAGCACATCTCAGACGAAACGAGATTCCAAGTTACCTTATTTCGCTCGTTTCCAAGGTTGCGGTTATAATTAATTACTAGTTTCTCATGAAAACACGATTCTTACTTTTTAGGAGTTCTTATCACTTATGCTAGTATTTATTCTAATTGCTACAATTTTACAATGAATGCCGCGATTCGTGTACAGACAAGTCAACATGAAAAAATTGTTTGCGATATACAATGAACTCTTTAGCGGAATTAGAGAAAATATATTTTTTCATTTACAAAAAGATTCTGCGATTTTATAAAACGTGTTTCCTTATTTACAGAAAATAGTCAACACAAAGTATTATTAAAATATTGAATTAAAATATCTCATAATTTTCGAGTGTCAATGTATGCAAATACCTGCAGATACTGAAAATCAATTTTTTCCGTAGGAAAAGTTAACATTATTCATGAACCAGGTGAAATAAGAATCAAAGTTCACGAGACACGAAAAGCATACACAAATGAAAATCTTTACACTGATGAATTTTCACATTAATACACTGATGAATTTTCCATTATCAGTTCACGTGTTCAAATGCCAAAAAATTAAAAGAGATGAGGCGGAAATTTAGTCATTCAGCAGACGAATACAAAGAACAGAAATTACAAAATAAATACCTACATACCGACTTTTTTTAAACTAACTCTTATCAACACGAAATGAGTTATCGGGATTAAAGTATCTATCTACTCTTGACAAATTGCACCTATTTTTAAGTACGATATTGACTTTTTGCACAAGTTTTTAGCCATTTTACGTTTCGCAGTTCTTATTCATTGGAAGCCGTTTACGTTACAGTAATGACTTGTTACTTATCAGTAATTTCAGGTTGTCAATTGAATGAAATTATTTAGCCAAGCACCATAAAAAAAAGCGATACAAAGTTATACAAAGATACAAAGATACAAAGATGAAAAGCGATACAAACACTATTAAAAATGTTTACAAAATTAATATACTTTTAATATACATTTTGTAAAGTAATATGCGTATATTGGAAATTAAATTTAATATATTACCATATGTTTTAGAATTAATATTAAACCATATTAAAATTAATATAAGAGTACACTGAGAAACTCTGTGTTAGAAAAATTACTATCGATAGCAAGTAGGGGCAAAATCCCAAAATTGAGACATTTTAATACAGAAAATAATAAATTTTACTATTTAAATAGTAAAATTTTTGGGATTTTGCCCCTACTTGCTATCGATATTAGTAATTTTTCTAACACAGAGTTTCTCAGTGTATATTAATATTAATATAAAATATATTAATGTTAATAGAAAGTATATTAATTTTAATATGGCTGTATATTAATTCTAAAACATAATGGTATATTAAATTCAATTCACGGAACTTGAAGATTTAAAGCTTTCAATGCAATATTTACAGTTTTATTCTTCTCAAATTTTAACCACGGTCAAATAAAGTGAATGTGATGTGAGTATTCCACCTTGAAAAGAGTCTCAGCAGAATCGAATTTTCCAGCGACATTAAAGAAAATGATATAAATGATATAATAATTTATTAATTTCCGATACGCAAACCAAGTTTTCCCCATTTTGAAACGACATTATACTAAATATTAATCAGATTTATCGTTTTCTTCAATAAAAAGTCATGTGAAAGTTCTTGCCACGTCCTCCATGTTAAATTAATTTTTTATGGGCTTCTGGGTTGCGGCACCCTAGGCCTTGTAAAAATAATGCATCCCGAAGTTATATTCTAATGGAGACTTAATTCGGTTTCCAAGGTGAGCTCGCAGAGCATTCACATTTGCCTGAGGTGAAAAACAAGGAGGTAGCTTTGTTCCGAAATAAATCACAAGGTCGGCTGTAAATCAGTGCAATTTATTGAAAGAGAATATACTTTCCAAATTAAATGTTATTAAAATCATAAATTTTGATTTATTTTATATCAAATTGGGTCTTAAAGCAAAATCAAAACAGATGAGGTGGATATAACGAAAATGTGTGAATAAGAACATAACGAAGAAAAGTGTAAAAAAATTTGATTAAGATCGATTAAAATTCTATATGAATGCAAAATACTTGAAGCTATTATATATGTTAATTAGATTTAAGGCGTTGATAATTATAAGTCAGTATGATAATTAATATTAAGCACTAACTTTATGGGTTTTTACAATTCTTTCTGCATAAAAAATATCTCATTGAGTAAATCAAAATATATAATTGAATAGATTATCTCTACTTTTAGAAAATTTTTGCTATTGTTATTTATAAGTAAGTATAGATAAGATTGACGTTGACCCAAAGATTTTTTTTATTTGAACTTTTGAATTTTAATAATGATTAGGAAAGATGGATTCATATTATTTTTCCTGTCTAAATCAAACATTTATTTTTTGTTTGTAAGGACTTAATGAAGATGTGTTAATGAATCACTTTGAAAACCACTTATACCATCATTAGTGCACTTGAATGCTCACAAGTACCATTCAAAATTGCTGAATAATCGCTAATCAAAGCACAGACTTGGAAAATCTATCAAAGCGGTATTGTATTACCACATTTATTCATGAGATTCGCGATGTAATGATGATGTAATTTTTCACGGTACTTCTTTATACGCAATTTCTTCCTGACTGATAGGGAATTTCTAATTTAGTTTTTATCCGTTGACAATTTTTATTTTTAAGTTTTCTAAATCTTGAAAATTATTTTGATTTTGAATAGAAGTGTTTGCACATTTTAGGTCCAAATTTGGTAGATTACGGGATATATTATTTATTTTATTATTATTATTATTATTATTATTTATAACTGCTTTTTAACGTTTCAGAATTGTCCAGTTACCGCCTTGGAAATCGAAAAATGTGTTACAAAAAGATATGTACACATAAAGAAAGAAATTTGCATGTGTGACTAAAATTATTTCACAGCATCTGAGTTGAAAAATTAAGACTGATCATGTCAGATTTAATGATTGCGTGATTAACGTCATTAGGGAAGTGGTAAAAGGAGTATGGAGAGTTGATTAGTGATCACAGGAATCCGTTCATATCCGTCGTGCGTCAACTTAAAAAGATTTTCCATAATATTAATGAAACTGAAAGTCAAAGTTCGAGTTTGTGCGGGAAAATACCTATTTTCTACTTTTTCACACATATGGACAAATGTAAAAAAAAAGTGAGAGGAATGTTGTTTCTTAATTCAATGTAAATTACAATATTTTCATAAGTTGTTTATTCATATAAAATTATATTTTAAAGTGGTAATTTTGCATGATTGATAACCCCGCGGCTGTTAATTGCACTAACTGTCTATTTTAGATTCCAATATTAAAAGTTATAAGCGAAACGATTAAGTGGTAAAAAAGTAATTAGCAAGTTCAACGATCTATGCAATACAATCAGAATTTTTTTATTTTACGTTGATCTATGGTAAATAAATGCTGAAATTATTCAAAAAATTTCTTTGGGTACATGGCATTGTTTTACCTTTTCTAGAGCTACTCTCTAAACTTGAAGTAGTGACTCTTTTCTCACGATTTTAATCAGTGAAAAATCTACTGCAAATCAGTGAATAGTCACTGAAATTTTTAGTAGTTTAGTGAAGATGACTGAAAATTTCAGTGACTTTTGACTGATTTTCACTGAATTTTCACTGATTAAAATCTTGAGAAAAGAGTCATTGAAAATCAGTGGAACTTGACGGATTCAGTTTTCGAGAGTATTTTTTGTATTCTACTATTTTAGGTCTTATAGTTTTTGACCTTTTTCAAATTTAGTATTTTTATTTTGCAATGAAAAGTATTATTTGTAAGAATTCAAATTTTTCAATCTTTGCCAGTGTTACAATTTGCAATTATAATTTAAAATGTACGCACGAGCAGTCTCTGCATTAATTAATGGTAAATATATTTAAATGAACGGCAAGAAAGTAACTAATTGTGACAAATAATTTTCTGGAAGGTAATGAACAAAATACGTGTTCAGCTCATGAAAAATAATGAAGAACAAGTGAAATTTGGATCTTATTGCTTCAATTTGAAATTTTTATCTTCAAATCAATTATACAGAAATTGGTTTCTAGCAAAAAATCAAATTTTAGTCAAAATTAGTATAAATAGTAACAAATATAGTCTCGAACTCGTTTCGATTAGCAAGTGAATTAACAATTATAGATCGGGTTAATGCACTGGCAATGTCGCGTCCTTGCTAGTGTCAATGTAGCCTATATTATTAATATTGAAAATTTTCATAATTTTAATAATTTATGTAATTTAATTTTAATATTAAAATTTAATCACTTTATACTTTAAAGTATATTAATTTATAAAAAAATCAGTTTTTGAGTCCTTCTGTAGGCTTTATATTTGCATCTTATTTTTGGAATTTATTTTTATACATATTTTGCAATTGTAGTTAAAATAAATATTCAGATACGAGATTTAGCTTCAGATAAATGCTTTTATGTCTGAAAAATAAGTGTCCAATTTTTTTATATTCCTATTTAACGAGATTAACTAATTTTTATTTGCATTGACCATTCTGGAAATGATTAATTAAGATTTTCATAATCTTAGGTGAATTAAAATTCAGGATTAAACAATAATTAAATATTAAATATTATATTACAATCTTGTGACAGTATTTTTCTTTTAAAAATGTTTATAAGAGGCTTTTGATAATTCAATACATAATTCAAGCTGAAATCTACAATTTTTTCAAAAAGTATGTAAGAGATTAAATGTACAAAGATTTATAAACCCGTTTTTCGAATCATTGTATTAGGCTGATTGTAATAGGCTTCTATTGAAATTTGTTACGATTTTTAAATAATTTTTATCCACTTTTGACCCAATTCTATTATATATTCCATTATATTCTAGTTAGTGAGATACTTTTGTTGGCGGAAGCGGTCAAGCGTGCAGGATTAGTTAGGCTTATGAATTCCATAATCGCTTAAGTGTATATATGCACAAGATAGTTTATTTAGCGCTGATTTCTAAAGCTATCAAATGGGCAAATTCATTTATAAGTAATTTATCGAGGTAATAATATCGAGTTTAAAATTTAACTGCAAAATCACTTTTGTTAATAGATGCGAAAAAGATTGCAGTAATCAGTACATATGTGTAATTAGTTCAACTTCAAGGGAGTTGAGACAAAAAACCAAATCATATATTTTATGTAATTATCAGCAATTCTGATATCTTGCAATTATGCTCATTATAGAGTTATTTTGAAGCATTGCTTCCTTTCCATATTTAATATAATTTATGAACAGTTTTACTTTCCGCCTACTTTACGTATATGATATACACTCTTAATTTTATTGAATCGAATCCTTGAAACTTAATCCAAAACTAGAAGGACGAAATGATTGGAACAACTCAAAAATTGCCAATATTTAAAGATTCTTAAACTTTAGCAAATTTCCATAATGATCTCATTCATTGACGTTGAAGAATTTTACGATCGACTCACTGAGGTGTGAAACGTGCAAATACCTATGAACTTTACACTAAAAGAAGAGAGTTTTCTTAACACAGATAACACACGCACTAAAAATTTCTAATATGTATATTACATGCTTCTTTTTGTTCATATCTATATGCATTTTTAAGTCACGTAATAATTACAAAAGAAGGCAAAAGATAAGCAAAAGGAAGTTGATTCACCATTATCATATTAAAACTATATGTACTTTTAACGTGAAAAAATGTTAAATTTCATAAGAAAAGATAACAACAAAAATCGCGCATTCGTGTGTTCTGCGAATTATATTATTTAAGAGATCCATTTCCTGAATTAAATGTATATCAAATTATACACATATATTATGTTGGATATGTATTTTTATTTTTGTTCGTGTCTCAAGAGACATTGTTATTTCATTTGATATTAAAGTTTTTGTTAATAAGAAATTAAAAATGAGTTCTGATGAGTGTTTACATTAATATTTTATACTTATTTACTCCTGGCAGAGAATTCTCTATTTTTGGATACAGATCGAGTTATTTAATTATGCCTTACAGATAAATATATGGATTGACGTTAATTTAAATATACTCTATATTAATTTATTCACAATATTATAAATATAAATAATATTTTATTAATTATATTATATTATAAATATATTACAATTCATTCATTTCACACAGCCATGCATTTATTTTATGAAGTGATAGACATTGAAAATTCAACGTTAAAATAATAATAATAATAATAACTCAGTGGGCAAAAAATTGAAAGAAGTTTTTAGAACGTCCTAAAAGCGTCCTATGTCAGGCCTAAAAACGTCCAATGTTCCAAATACGTCCTAAAAACGTCTTTGGAACATTGGACGTTTTCAGGACGTTTTTAGGACATTCTAAAAACTTTTTTCAATTGTTTGTCCGCTCGGAAGTCTCGATAATAATAATTAGCTTTTATCAGGAGTAAAAAAGTAATTTTGTCTCGAATAAATAATTTCTTTTTCCAAATAGATCCAGATTTTATTGTTTTCGCTGAAACAATAAATTATAAGGAAAATGAGTCTCGGTGATTTTTCATGCACATGGCAATGTAAAAGTCGTGATGAGGCCAATTGAATAAAGAGTGAAACACATAAATAAAATTTTCCATTTCTTATTTGAAGTAATAAGTGTAAGAAAGTAAACAAAGAATGTTTAATCACCTAGGAAATTAAAAGTCACTAGCTGCAACCGCTGGTACCAAAATTCACGAAAATCGTAGGATTGCGAAATATTTTTTTTTTTAACTAAATAATAGAAAAGCACAGTGCGGAGTAACCCACCCTCCTACCCTCGGTTTCACGATAATTAGAACCAAGTTCAATATGACCGTTTACTTCGACGCTGGACCACCGACTGACTCGATTTTGCTTCACTTGATTCAACTTGACTTGCGAGGAACAAGAAATTTTTCTTTCTTACTCCTCGAGAAGGAGAACTTTGCTTGTGCCCCACGCGTGCAACCACTTTTCCTGCGTCGCGGTATTTACGTCGACAATAAATAATACAGAATCGAGCATCCCTTCCACGGGTCGAGTTCACATATAGACAGTGACACAACGCCCCCTTTTTTTACACAAGTTAAATGAATTAAGTAATATTATGTCGTTGGAAAGTAAAACCGGCTATCCCATCAATTTCTTCATCATTGTTTGGACTCCCAGAGACTTGAATTCTTGTACAGCCCTGCCTTCCAAATGAAAATAGCCGTATATAACTACAGATTCGATAAATCACCTGGTACTTTTTTGAATCTAAAATAAAATTCATAAACGCTTTTGTTCTTAATTAGGTTTATAAACGTCCTAAAAACGTCCTATGTCAGGCCGAAAAACGTTCAATGTTCTAAAGACGTTTTTAGGACGTATTTAGAACATTGGACGTTTTTTGGTCTGACAGGACGTTTTTAGGACGTTCTAAAAACTTCTTTAAATTTTTTGCCCACTGGGAATAAACAGGATGTCTAGTGATCAGGCAATTTGAAATTCCCGAGTTTTTCCCGGTTTTCTCCCGGTCAAATTTTTTTCCTGCAAGTCTCTAATTTCACGAAAACCTTCGAAATGTCTGAAAATTTGTAAGAATAATATAATTAGGAGATATAAGATATTATAATAGAATATAATTATATACTAATATAATATCTTATTTCTTTAAAATAAGAAATCTCTTGAATCCATATGAAAAATTCGTAAAAATCTCTAAAAATTCCTAGAAACCGCTTGAAATGCTTTAACATTTAAAATTCCTTAAAATCATTAGAAATCTCATCGAATTCTATGAAATATTTGAAAAGTCAGAAAAATCTCTTGAATTCTCTTAAAATGACTGAAAATCTTTTAAAACAAAAAAATCGTTTCAAATCCTTCCGAATTTTACGATAACCTTTGAAATCCTTTTAAATTCTACAAAATCTTTTAAAAATCAGAAAAATCTCTTGAAATCTCTTCAAATGATTAGATATCTCGTAAAATTGCATAAAATCCTTAAAAATTACACAAAATTTTGTTTAAATCATAAAGATCTCTGGAATTATTTTTAAATTCCTGGAAATTTCCTGACAACATTTAAAATTATTTGAAATTCTCAGAAACCTCTTGAAATTTCTCTTTAAAAAAAGTAGTATAACGAAATATCTCAAAAATCTCGCAAACATTTTTGTTGAAAACTTGATTGGCTTTTCAATGACTTGAAGTTGTTTTTTTTAAATTTCATAAAGTAGTAGAAATGGAATAAAAAGAAGATAAAGTAGAGAGAAGTCGGTATGGGCTTAACTAAAATATAAAAAAAATCGTAAGAATCATCGGAAAAAGTTCCAAAAAAATTCGCATGAAGTTTGTATATATTACAAGAACAGCATTACTCTATTTATAATATTTCATGTTATATTATTATTGCATCAAATATTGTTAGATCAAAAGATCCACTTTATAACTTCAAATTTTCTGTGGTACACTATAATTCTATAATGTAAGGATTGTAAGTTGCTTCAAATATATCTACATATTTATAAATGGAATATTTAGAATTCGTGTTGGTCTTCAGACTATTGGGGTCATCCTTTTATTATGAAACGCTTTTTTGACAATTCTTGGATTCTCCTTCCCCTTTTGTTACGTTAACGTAACCATGATAGATCATATCCCCCCTCACACCTTTAATTAGAACTTGAGAATCTCCCGTGCTTCTCAATATTCAGAATATTTTCGAAACATGGATCATGTGGTTTGTGTGTATGTAGCTACTGGTTACGTACAATTTCGACATTTCTATTAGCAGCATGCAAATGACTAAAAGAATTTCTTCAGTCCTATGTTTACCACTATATATTCGTATAATTATTTCATTTTATCCCTGTATTCTATGTTTTAGCCTGATGTGCTTCCGTTACTAATATGTATTATTAAATTCAACTTAATTATAATCATTTAAATCTGAGAAATTAAAACATGGAAAATACTTTAAAACATACTTTATTTCATGAACTGAAAAAAAATGTGTAACAATGAGGAATACTCTCAATGGCTTCAATTAAGGGTATTGGAACTTAGTTCTAATCTAAAAATTCGATTTCTTCATTTTACTCAATAAATATTAAATTTGGAATTTTTTCCCTCGATAGAATTAATCAATTTTTAATTAGAATTATGCGTACAGAGCGATAAAATATCTAATTCAAATTTTTTTTAATTAAATTGAAAACATTGAATTTTGAAGATAGATTTTGAATTCTTCGTTTTATGCAAAAAGTATCGAAATTAAATATTTTTTCGCTCTGTATGCAGTTTTATATTTGAGAAAAGATTAGCGCTATAGAGGGAAAAAAAATTTATCTATGATTGTCGTTGAGTAAAATGGAGAATGGAATTTTGAACTTAACACTTGGGTCCAACGCCCTTAAACAAAGTTGCAATTATATGGATATGTATGGAGGCTTTAGTCATATATCGTCGGCTTACAAGTGAAATTCACTGTCAAAAATTTTAATTTTTCAAAGTTTAGACAAAATCTCTAATTTTTAGGTTTTTTAAGACATTCAATTGAAAATTCCTCGTAATTAAAATAACAGGTATCCCAACTATATCCACTGCTCTCAGTGGAGACTAAAAGTTCTAGTCAAACATTGTTCTAGGCATTTTTAAAAGGTCAGCAAGTATTTCTATATACTATAAGATGATGCGCTGAATATATTATAATAATTCGAGAATCGTTATCAGGAGCGTAGCGAGCGTATTGATTTTTGAGAGGGTGAGTATTTTCATAAATGCCGACTCAATAAGTGAAATATAGTTAATATTTTTTGCGAATTACTCGAATTTATAGTCGAATTATCCGAAAATGCCGACTCGGCATGACTATTTTGGGGAGGGAGGTGTCACACCCCTCACACCCCCACTTTGCTACGCCCCTGATCGTTATTTATAAATTATCCTTGTATAAAAATGAGAAATTGCCGCACTGACCTAACTCATTTTCCGACTCCAAACTGTCTGATCCGCATCAAACAGTAACATAATAAAATCTGGAT
This sequence comes from Synergus japonicus, assembly GCA_900474275.1. Taxonomy (NCBI): domain Eukaryota; kingdom Metazoa; phylum Arthropoda; class Insecta; order Hymenoptera; family Cynipidae; genus Synergus; species Synergus japonicus. The sequence continues at coordinate 66,248 of UCOH01010207.1, forward strand.
AGTGAAAGGTCAGGGAATTCCAGCGAGTCAAAAAGATGGTCCATCTCATTAACTCATTTATCACGAACGAGTTTTCGATTTACGTCAACAATATACATTGCAGAGTCACCAATCTGCGCCTAATCGACAATTATCTCTTTTTTTATGTTTTCCTAAGGCTGAATTATTAATTTTTTTTACCAATTTGTAATATCTTTACAAACTTTACTCGAGAAACTCTTTCCACTGCGAAATTAGTCACTGGATCTCACTGAGATTATATTGATTCAAATTAAGAGAGTTTTTGTGATTCGTCACAAAAAAAGTATGACTCATTCTAAAAGAAATTGTTGAGATAAAAGTTGTTTAAAGCAGAAGGGGACATTTATTGATTTTGACCTTGAGGGAAATTTTCAAGGTCTATTGAAGGTCAAGACTATTTTTTAAATGGCAACCCCTATTTCTGACTGTGGATTTATAAAGAGCAGAAAATTTTATTTCAAAATAGTGATCTTAGAAAGGTCACAAATCAAGCTAAAATGACTTTAAAAAATGGTTAAATAAAACCTTGAAAAGTGACTTCAAGGTCAAAATGGATAAAACCGCTGAATGTCCTCCTCTGTTCTGTTGAATTTGTGTTTGCTCTTTTCGAATCCGCAGTCAAAAATAGGAGTTTCCACTTTAAAAAAGGGTATTGACCTTCCTTTGACCTTGAAAATTTCTCTCAAGGTCAAATGAAGGTAAAAAAAGAAATATATTCATATATTATAAAAAAAATAGTAAAAAATAAAAATCAATATAGTACCGCTAAATGTCTCTCTCTCTCTCTCTCTCTCTCTCTCTCTCTCTCTCTCTCTCTCTCTCTTTTGGTAAAAACTAAAAATTTTGTTGTTTATACAAAATGCAATGTAATCATTATAAATTATTTTTTTCAACATATTAATTTTTCGTTAAACTCAATTATAAAATTTTATTAAACTAAATTATATGTATTTTGGTTTATTCAATTAAAGGAAGACAATTAAAAAATTTAACTAATGCAACTAAACCTTCAGTTAACTGTATATAACTGTATATATATGCATTTATTTGGTTAATATTCTTCAAAAATCTGATAGAATCAATTCAACGTTTTTTTGATGATACAATTTGTCAATTGAATTAGAAATATACAAATATTAGTTCTTAAAAATTGCTTACCTATAAGTGATCACTTAATTTCTTGAAATGGATCATTTTACATAATCGAGACATGTAAATAATATTCAATCCTATTTTACATTTCATTAATTATAATGCGTTATGTATATCGTGTTTGGTTTTGTTCTTGTTTTCTTAATCAGTTGATTATCCTTAACAAAGATGCATGATAATTGCTTAACTGGACCTTCTAGAATCTTCTAATTTCAAGTGGCAAAAAAAAATTCATTAAAGGCAAACGGAGAATAGAAGAAAAAAAGGGTAAAAAAATACCTATTTAAGAATGTTTGAATGAAATCTGTAGAAAAATTTTTTGTTCTTCTGACTTTAGTAATGCAGAGTAAATCCCAAGGTCTCGAATTTTTATCCAATTTTTTATCAAAGCATTATACAAAGGAAAAAACAGTTAACAACTATAATTTATGTATGTATTCTTATTATACGTATAGATATCAATTATGTTTCTTCATTGTCCAATGCTTTGATTCACTTACCACTAATTCATGGTGATTGACATGAAATTACGATTAGATTTAGAGTAAATGCCTTAATACACAATCATTCTGTAAATGTGTGATAATGGCGAAAGTCAAGGTTTCAAAAATCACGACCAGCTATACATATCATTATATAGCTTTTAATTCGACGTAAAATGAGACACTGTAACTTGATCGTAGTAAAATTACTTTTTATTACAGCAGGATCAATCGCTAATGTAATATAATTGTGTAATTAAAGCTTTTAATTATAAAAAAAACGTATTTCGATAATTCAATATTATTTCGACGTCCCTCAGTTCATTAATTATTCTTATCTCTCAATTAGTGAATGTTTCAAGATTTCTGAAAATGTATATTTCATATACTAATAATAATAAATAAGAATCAGTTTAGAATCAATTCAAATTTTTACATTTCCATTCTCTCTAATCATTTATTTCCTTATCTGATCTTTTATATTTTAGTTTTAAATTTTTTGCACTTTGTTGTCATTAAAGTTCTTTAGCTTTTTCCTTTTTAGGCATCTACCACATCAATAAATCGTAAGTTATTAGTGATACTCTTTTTTTTCACCTGCATTCTTTTCCTACAATTTTAATTTTGAATAAAAAAAAAATTCAATTTACAGTAGAGACATCTAAATTGTAAATCTTCTAATAATTTCAATCAATATTCAAGGTTTAAAAACGTAATCAATTTTTCATGTTGAAAAATGTTTTACATATAATGTCTGCTATGAATAAAGTATAATACCAATGTTTTAAGGGCATACGGTAATTAACTTGAAGGAAAATTTAGCTTCGTCAGGTTTACGTTGATAATAATAAATATACTTTAGGAAAATTTATCGAAACGAAATTTTCTTTTATGATGGTAATTATACCGTATGTGCCTTTAAGAGGTATCTTTAGATAGACCCAAAATCATGATTCATTAAATTTAATTTAGCATGAATTTGTTATTGTAAGAAAATCCAGAACGATTTTGACATTCAGTTCTCACAAAGAAATTGAATGCAAATATTGACCTGAAGTAGCTACAAACAGTGTCCGGATGTGGATTTTGAAACAAGTGTCCACAATGTCCAATCATTTATCGAATGACATTTCGGTCAATCACCTCACAAATGACCTGCATCGAACCTTTAATTTAATCTTTCAACCTGTGTATTTATATTAAGATCAGTTTTTCAGACAAGATTATGTTATGGAAAATCAAAAAGAAATTCCAAATTCTTTCTGTATAAAACGAAAGAAATCTAAAATGCCTTGGAACTTACATACTAGTGATTTTGACTGAATAAGAACTTCTGAACCTATACAAAATTTTTATTTCCAAAAATTAGGCAATTTATTCATTAAAAAGTTAAATTATAGTCATTAGGTATATATAATTGGAAAATTGCAACTTTTTAAACAAAACGACTTGTTGAGAAAAAATGACTGAAATTAAAAAATAATGAACTGCTCTTTTGACAATACCATACATAAATTAGAAGCATATCAGCAACCTATAGGTGAAAAAAAAACTTGAAAGTTTATTACAATCGTTAAATAATTACCGGATAATAAGCTTACTATAAAAAAATTAACTTTTGAACTCAAATAATAAAGCTAGTTTTCTATTCAAATAATAATTTTTCTATATATTAAAAAAAATAATCTTACTCATTTAATTGAAAATATTAAATATTTTTTAACTTAAATTTTTTTTATAAATAGTTAAATCTAAAATACTCAAGGAAATGATTATACAAAAAATGTAACTCTGAGTGAAGAAGTGGATGTTTTTTCAGACAGTAATTTATAGAAAGGAAAGAAAATGCTATAATTTTATCTGAACATTTTTATCGTAAGATAATTCTATGGATGCAACTAAGTAACTAAGTATTTGCAAATATGCGATTAAGTAGAGCGTAAAGAAAAGCACTCTTTGACAGAACAAAAAATAGTGGCATTTATCTCCGAAGATTGAATACATTACTCTTTAAACTTGAATCAGTGAAATTTAACTGATTTTTGTCAAAGTCTACTGATTTCCAGTGACTCTTTTTTCACGATTTTAATTAGTGAAAAATCTACTGGAAATCAGTAAAAAGTCACTGAAATTTTTAGTAGTTTAGTGGCGATTACTGAAAATTTCAGTGAGTTTTGACTGATTCTCAGTGAATTTTTACTGATTAAAATCGTGAAAAAAGAGTCACTGAAAATCAGTGGAATTTGACTGATTCAATTTTAAAGAGTAAATTATAGATTCATTTCGAATAACGGAGATTTTGTGGAAAATTTTTGAATTCATTTTTTCGTCAGTTTTGCTAATTTTTTCTCTAATTGGTACAATAATGGAAAGACATCAAAGAGGAATCTTCAAAATTAAAATATAAAAACACAGAAAAGAAAAAGATAGAAATATATAAAATATATATTAAATCAAATAGAAAAAAACTTAAAATACAGATGAAAATTTTCTTTTTTTTTTCCTAGACAGGTTTTTGTAATACAGGAATAAAGTGACCGGTTCTGAGAATCTTGATTGCACATACTTTTCATTGATATACAATTTGCAGTGAATCCTCTCTATTTTTTCCGAATGTCGATCTTATTAATGTTTATCCTGATGTATTTCCCTTTTTTCAGGGCTGCCAACTGAGCATAAATGATTATTTAATCTCAAGACGACTCTATACTTATCACAATTAAATTCCACGAAATTAAGGAAGTAGTCAATGAAACTTGTTGACCATGACCCTGCAAAATTCTCTTTCATTTGTGCAATATCAGGTTACTTTCAACTGATACAAGGAAATAAAATAAAACAGATTTTTTTACTCTGAAACAATAAAATGTATTTTTATTAATTGAATTTAAAAAATCTATAATGTTCTATAATTAATCAGTAAAAACTTGCTAAATTTCCAGTAGCATTTGCTGAATTATATGAGATATTAAATACATATAAATAATAATTAAGATTATCTAACGAAAACACCCAAGAATTAAAAAATAAGACCATAATTTTGGGTGTCAACATTTGATTAAATTCGCAAAAATTATTTTTCGCATAAAAACAATATCTTCTCATTTCAAACTGTCTTTTAAAGTCACGTGGTAATTACCATAAGAATAAATTTAGTTTCGCTAATTTTTCCAGACATTACATTCGTAATATTCGCAATAATAAATATTTTTCTGTAAAGTTAGGCGATTTATCTCCGTTTCATAACGACGAATGTATATCGCATAGTTTTAGCGAAAAATATTTATTATTGCTAATTTCAAGTTGACGAAATTAAATTTGCTTCTCTGGTAATTACACATATAAAATTTAAAATTGCCGCGCACGTTTGAATATCAATTACATATCCCAATTATCGTTACCACGTCAATAATGAAGTTTTCTACCTTTTCTACCAACAATAGACTGTATCGTGGTGACCGTTGGTAACACTGGTGACCGGCAGAGTTGATTTGATGGTGACGATGACAGTGATGGTGATGACCGGTGATGACGGCGATGGTGATGATATTCACGATATCATGATATTTAAAAAAGTAAAAATAAAAATCCTCAAGTGATAACGGTGATAATTTATCAGTTATGTTCTTTGATATGTCACTCGTCAGTAGTGCTCCCTCTCTCGGCAAAAATTGTTTTATAACCCGCAGTGACCCGCAGGTCTTGAACAGAAATTCCCGTTCGGTGGAGCTTCATCTGGAATCTTATCTACCCTCTGGTGCTCGTTTTCGTAGACGTCCCATGGCCAAGAATAGCCAAGATATAGCAAATCTAGCCGTCATATAATCGAACAGGCGACCGCTCCCTCCATAGCAGTCCTCCAGCACGATTTTTCCGAAGAAATTTTCACGCACGAAAAGGTGTCCACCCCGGCGCTCGTATATGGGGCCAGAGGGCGGCGGACCGTCGTTTCAGCGAGGGAAATCTCGCTCAGTGAAGTGAACAAAAGTGTGGTGAGGTGAGGTGGTTTCTGAAGGTTCGAAAACACGGAAACCTCGCCAGTGCGGAGCGAGGAAACGGTCGTGAAGTGGTTTATAGTGACCGAGTGATATCGTCGCTACTCCGGGGCAATGTCTCTCGAAACCAGGTCAAGCTCCGCGCTTTTCAAGCGGGCGGAGCAGCTCAAGAGATGGGAGCAGTCGGAAACAAATCGCGAGCCGGCTCAACCACGTCAAGTCGCGAGGAAAATCAAATTTTCCGCGGACTGCGTTTTCCTCGCGGCTTGTGCCGCTGGAGACAAGGAAGAAGTTATACGTCTTCTTCAGAAGGGTGCTGATATCAATACTGGAAATGTCGATGGTCTCACAGCCTTGCACCAGGTGAGTTTGCTCCCTTGGTAGCATTGTCCCGAATCCGACGTTCTCTCGTCTCCATCGGCTCCCAGAACCCAGATTCTGCACTTCCAAGATGGCCGGTCTTCCCTCCAGCTGTCTAATTTCGGCTCCGGTATTCTCGCTTTTCCGGGTTTAGGCGGCACCGTCCAAGAGAATTTAATGTATCGAGGTGTTAGTCATCGAGTTTTCATCTTAGATTGACTTATTAAATGTGAAGAACCAAGGAACGAACTTTTTTTATTAAATTCAAAGCGCAAAAGTCATATTCCTTGTTCCCTCCCTGGAGCAAAACGTGTTTACATTTATTTAAAATGAGACAAATAAGATATAATATGAGAATAATATTTTGGAGCATAATTCAAAGTTTGATGAGTATTGGACTCAGAGTAATTAATAATGATAACTGAGTTTTGATAAGGCTAACTCACGGATATGAATAAGACTCATCACGTCTAGTAAACTATTGTAATCTTGCCAAATAGGACAGAAAATTCTCTGTACTACCCACAGAGAATCTTTTTAAAGTAGCTGTAACTTCAGTTTTGGATATTGAATGAATCTTGAAATATTATGTAAAGATAGTTGTTCAATTTTCTGGGTTTAACCATACTAGAGCTCATTCTAGAGATTTGGTATATGTACTAGAAGTTTCGACTTTTTAACTGCAATTTTTGTAAAAATACTGATTCAAAGAAAAAATAATACAAATAAGCTTTATTCTTTTTAATATGCCAATATTAAACTTTTGCAATTTACAATTTTTTTGTAGCAAGAAAAATTTTCAGTTTTAAATATGTAAATTAAGAGCATTAAAGCAGGTCGAAAGTCATATAAAATCGGTTTATAGAGCAGAAAATCATATTTGGTATGTATTCTATTCTCAGTTTCATCCCTTAAGTGAAAAAAGTCTCAAAAATTAAATATAGCCCGATTTCACGTTTAAAAGTAAATAAATTTTCAGACTCTTTCGAATTTGAAATGATACTTTTATTTTGATATTACTCAGGCAAATATTATATTTTTTAATCATTGATAACCTTTAATTAGAAATTGAATGGTTTAGATGTGAGATTAGTCAATTTCAGTTGATTTCAAATTAAAATTTTTAATTTTCGGATTTCCATTTAAAAATTGTTCAATGATTTCTGATTTTTCTAAGGCTAACTCGCGGACGTTAACATTGGCCAAGACAACTTGTCACGCCTAGCAAACTATTGTAATCTTGCCAACTGGCACAGAACATGCTCTTTCCTACCCACAGCGGCTCTTTTTGAAGCAGCCTAACTTCAGCTTCAGATATTATGTAAAGACGAGTAAAGGTGTTTGTTAAATTGTGAGGTTTTAACCATTCACTTGATCCACCCAAGAGATTCAATGAAATTTTTTAATTTTACAACTTTTAATTAAAGTGTTTAATGACTTAAAAATAATAATTTTAAAGGAAAAATGAAAAATTGCTATAATCTATTTTCGATATAATCGCAACCTCACTGGTTTCTTGTTTTGTAAAAATATGCTACTTTTTTAAAAGCCTTTTAGTCGATCCAAGGCCTTGATTTCTTTATATTTTATTATGTTTTAAATATAAATATTCTCTCAGGTGATGGTGACAGTGTCTTTGAAATTCTGAGATTTCGTGTCTTATCTTGAGAGAATCCACGTGCAACTTTGAATCTTTTCCAATTGGAACACACAGTTTAAGTTAACAAGTTAACTCATCTCCAAAGATATCTTATTTCATTGAGACGATTTCTGGGTGTCGACGTCGATCCGGCTGTTTATCGTATTGTTACTACTATACTATTTCTGGCATTCATGAATTTGCAAAAATAGATAGCATAGATACATCACCAATGAGTACTATTTATAATTTTCTATTAGAAGTCACAGATTATGGTGTATGTATTTCCCGCTTAAATCCTTGGGGTTCTTTATTTCTCAGCCTTGTAACGTGTGGTTTATTTTTTGGCTACAGGCACATGGCAGCCTATATTCCAAGTTTACTCTAACAAGAAAACAAATAATTTAAGCGTAATCTTTAGAGTAATGGAGCTCGTGCTGTCGTAATACTTATTTAGTTTTTGAAATTTGATAAATTTTTCATTAGATTTTAGTTTCTACGATTTTTTTAGACTTTATTTTTATATTCTTAGTTACATAAAAATATTCCTCGAATAAAGATTGGCAACATACTTTTCGAGTGAGTTTTTCATCTGATTTTGCTCTCGTGATTCATAAAAAAGTGTATGCTGAGCTTTTGTTGAGTCCTATAACATTTTAAATAGTAATATTAGAAAATAACTGGTGTTAGATTAAATTTGATGATTTTATAGATAAGCTTCTTGCTTCTGGAAAAAATAGAATTTATTCTTCTATATAACACAGTAGAAGAAATATTTGTGATATATTTGGCAAAAGGCGCTTACTCATCTTTTTCTATTTTTACCGAAGATTGATTTACAGATAAACAGAATCTGTTTCCGTTATATTTTTAAAAATGCCAACATTAAGCAACGTGTTCGGCTATATTTGGTACAACCTTATTAAAAATACATATTAGAGTTGAGATTTTATTTTTAATAAAAGATCTGAAGATCTCCCTATTTTATTTTCCTGAGTTGAAATTATTAATCGCGAATGAAATTACTCTTCACAAATTCAGAGCTTAGAATTTAAGTATTCAGTTTGAAATGAGTCAGATATTTTCGAAATAATCCTCTCTGGGTAATCTCTGGATAATCTTATCTAATTCTTATTAGTGCAAAACTAAAATTATGTCATGCAAGGTACAAATGGAATATTATTTACATTTTTTGAAGAGATCTAATTTCATATGCTAATTCTTTTATTTACGCTTCCTCTGAACAACTTTTGCAGAATTTAATGTTCTTAGTTGAGCTTTAAATTAGTACTAGTTTAGCAAAGAAAGATCTGATATACTTAACACTTCTTCCCACATGTTTGTTTCATTTGTCGAGAATTATTTGTTCAATTCACGGAAAAGTTTCAGAGTTCAAAATTAAAGGAAGCAAGTGTAGGCTTTATTTAATATGTAGTTAGAGACAAAACTTCCAAATTTTAAATCTTCTTATATTAGTGAAAGAAGAAAGACAACGGTAATTTAAAATTCTTCAGTGTTTTAAATATTTTAAATATTTTAAATAATGTTTTCTAGTATTAATTGACAAGTAGGAAGATTCTTACTAATTGGATTTTTATGTCACAGGCTTGTATCGATGACGATTTGGATATGGTGGAGTTTTTAGTCGAGCAGGGAGCAGATATCAATCGTGGCGATAATGAAGGTTGGACACCTTTACATGCCACTGCATCTTGTGGTTTTATATCCATTGCCAAGTTAGTATAATTCAAAATTCAGAGGTAATAATGATGAATAATATTATTAGTAATTTATGCATACTTTCGCTAGAAACAAAAGCCGATGAATTTTTACACGGGGAAAGCGGAAAATATCTGGCAGTTTTTTTAAGTCCAGGAAAATATATAAAATTACAGAAAAAATATTTTTTGTCAGAATTTTAAAAATTTTTTAGTAGAAACGTTTGACTAATAATTTAAAGACATTTTAAAAACTTAAACGTTTAAAATTGGAATTTTAGAATTTCACTGTCGCGGAAAAATTTTTGCAATTCTGGAAAAAACCGTAAATTATAATTTTGAATCTGTAACAGATGCTTTTGTAGATAGCTGAAAACATGTTACCAAAAGTCTTCAGGAATAAGTTATTTCAGTTGAAACAGTAATAAAGTCAGAAATAAACATAGCGAAGACTTGCAAGTTATAGATAACTATTTCTGAAAATATAAATATTTCGTTTATATATAATTTTTAAGTTTTATAATTTCCTATAAATTTGATTTTACATTTAAAATGTATTTCTATTATATACTAATATTTTTTCAGATACTTGATTGAACAAGGATGTAATCTTGCTGCAGTGAATAATGATGGCGAATTGGCTCTGGATATCGCAGAGAGCGATGAGATGGAGGATATGCTTCAACAACACATAAATAAAGCTGGTTAGAAAACAAACATTTTTATTAATTATTAGGTCATTAAATATTTTGAGTTCTGTACTACTACATTGAATACTTTCTGGTTTATCATTTAATTACTTTCTTTATTACTTTCGCGATCTACTGCATTTTATAAACTTGAGTTCATTATCTTCAATTTTAATAATTAATATATGTTTATATTATTTAAAAAAGGAAATTAATTTCAGGTATAGACTGTGATCAAGCCAGAAGTGAAGAGGAAAGATCCATGTTAAATGATGCGAGAGCTTGGAGATCTGGAGCCCCTGGCAAAGACGTATTGCATCCAAGATCAGGAGCAACTGCTTTACACGTGGCTGCTGCCAAAGGCTACATAAACGTCATGAAGTATGGAACTATTCTTCATTTTAAGCCAAAATTCTAAGACTTAATTTTTATCATTCAAAAAATGGCATAGCATAATCATTTATGTTGGAAAGCATGTATAGTGCTCTAATATTATAATTATACAATTTGACTAAAATACTCTAAATTTCTTTTCAGCATTTTGCTACAAGCTCGGTGTGACGTGAATGCCCAAGATTACGATGGATGGACACCATTGCATGGAGCAGCACATTGGGGCCAATTGGAAGCCTGTAAACTCCTTGTGGAAAATTTCTGTGATATGGATTTGAAGAATTATGCCGTAAGTTCTATCATTCAAAATGAAAACCTTTCGATTCTTCCTCCAAAGAAACTTTGTTCAATTTTTGTCAGGTGAAATCAAGAATTCATTTCATTTATTGGTTTAATTAGGGCCAGACTGCCTTCGACGTTGCTGATACTGATATCCTGAAAGGATTAGAAGAACTGAAAAAGAAGCAGCAGGCTCTCTTGAAAGATCACCCACAAATCATAAACAAGAAGCAGCCAGCAATACCAAAGAAACGGTACAAAATGAATTTCTTTACAATCTTCTTTTCAAAATATTTCTCCAAAATCAAGAATTAATATTTTATGTTTATTTTTCAGCCTATCTACGAATAACGAAAGCATAGTAATTGCTCAGGAAGGTGTAGAAATATATGAAGAGGAAACGCCGAACAAGGTTAAGAAAGTAGAGCTGGAAATTCAGTCCGAGAAGGAAGAATCCAGCACTGGAACCAATAGCGATGTTGGTAAGTAAATTATCGTTTTTTTTATATAGCAATTAGTATTAGGCTCCAATTTAATGTTTAATATCCGGTGATTTATCTATTAAATGACTTAAATTTCTAAATATAATAATTTCTTGTGATAATGCTGCATGGATAGAAGAAATGGTTGAAATGGATACTGAAGCAAGCGATTGTGATAGTGATTCTGAGACTAGCTCAGAATCACAAACTTCCACGTGCTCAGATCAATCTAATAATTCCAATCAATCGAACCACTCTTCTTGTATTATTGATGATGGTGAGTCCTGTAAAATATATTGTGGGAAAAATCGATTTCCTTTAGTTTAAATTCTTTAATTTGATAAGATATAGAATATTCTCGCGAACTTGTTTATTTTGAACTTTTCAAATCATTTAAATACATAAAATTATCCTCAGAATCGATATGCTCTTTATCTTTATATATTTATAATAAGTTTTAATTTATATGATATTAATTAAGGGTCATTGTTTTATTGGACGTCAATCAAAATTCCGTAAATCAGCTGTTACTAATCTTTTCCTTATTTATCTGTTAATTTCATTTTTTAATTTTGATTTTAATCTTACTTATAATTAATCTTCAGCCTTGATAAACGCCTTTCCTTTATCTCAATTAAAAGCTAGTGTACATTCATGTTACCGCTCATAATTAGTCTAAAGAAAATATCATTCTGACAGCTTTTTAATTTGATATAATTTTGTTTTTTTGAATTTACAGAAAAAAAGAATAGAGTGAATAGAGACGAAACGGCGTCGCACAGTCCAACACCTTCTATAGAAAGCAACAAAGTTCCTAATCAGGTAAAAAACCTCGTTTCCTTTTTCGATTAACTTCGAATCTATTTATTTCTGATTCTCTAAATGGCTAATAAACCGTTTACACTTTCAAGGCCCCAATCGTGCCAATCAAACAAGAGACTGAGAATAACGAAGAGGGATCCATTCCTTCCTGGAGACGTTCAGGTTCTTTTAGAAGTAGAACTCAAGATCCTGAGGCAGTGAATTCTTTATCTCCCAGTAAGTGTCGAACATCAATTGCTATAAATTGCTTTGATTATTAGAAAAATGATTAAATACTCTAGAAATTTTGATAATTATCAACAGTTAAATATGAATATCTTACAGGAATAGAAGACAAGGAAAAATCCCTTAAATCCCCAACATCGCCAGTCAAGGCAAAAGAAGAGCCTGAAGTGGTTCTCAGACGGACTCATAGTTTCGAAACTGATGAAAAGTGAGTATTTCATTTCTAATCGTGTATTAATTCAGCTTTCTTGGTAATCAATTCGTGGTTTCTAAAGTCCTTTGAAAGCTTAAGCGCTAATAATTTCGTATTAATATAGAAGCTACTACAGTCCATGTTCTCAAGCGCAAAAATTAATTCATCGCTAACGTTAACCCTCTGAAAATGCTATATAACAGAAAATAGTGTCATTTTTTGTTGTGTTTGCTTTTCCCAATTAAATTTGCCATTTTTTAGATCTCAGAGGATTATTTAAGTTTTTGAATTATTTAAAGCATTAATTCAAAATTGAAACTATATCGGCCAAGGTTGCAGAATATTTTTCAAGAGTAAACTATTTGATGAAAAGAAAAATGAATTTTTGGGAATTAGAACTTGAAAAAAGAGGCCAGGTTTAGACTAAAATGATTTAAAGATTAGAATGTAGAAATACGCATGGCATGACGCATGTTACGCAGGTTCTATGAGCAGTACTTGGCATTACGAGCTCGAATCAAGGCATCCTCCTGCCCCACTCTCCACCGCTGCAACCCAACTACTCCTACTCATAACAACGCTGTGACCGCTCGTTCTGCGTCCCTACGCGAGACTTACAGGTACTTGCTGGAATTTAACATTCACGTTAATGAGCCAAACTAAATCGTTTTATGTTTTGCTAATAGTACTTGAAAGCTCACAAATCATGCTTTAAGTTCATGCTTAGAAGGTAGGACCATGGGCACCTGATGTGGATTAATGAACATTTTTTAATTTTTGAACTTAAAGCTTTAGTGTCCCAAATCACTAATCATAAGTGTATTATTTGCAAAAAATCTTTATTCCAATTTCTATCCACCAAAGACCCTTGTCTAATTCCGAATGCTTTCAATTAAAGATTTAAAGCTTTCATATACATGTATTTGCATACAAATTGAATAATTTCGAACGTTTCGAATACATGCTTCCAATTGAAATTGCTTCAAAATGCTCGTATTTTATTTGAAAATAAAAGAATTATAAGTGTCAATTAATTTATTTATTCATAAAAAATATTATTTTAAATTAGGTACTTCTAATTTTGAATGGTTTTCAATTTTTCTGTAAGGTAGTATGTAGTGAGAATGAATTACTTTTTTGTCAGTTATAATTGCAATTAATGGTAATGATGTGTTTTCTGCTTGAACCTCAGGAAAAAGGACATCAAACTGAATTTAGATTTATCGAAAGTGCCTCAAGGGAATTATCTATCTCCGACTTCAGTTTCCAACAAGTCTTCACCAGTAACTTCACTGCCAGCATCGACGAATTTTACTGCCAGTACCACAGCAGTTACTAGTCCGCTTCCTGGAAATCAGATACGCAGGTAATTTGATTTCGCTAAGTAATATAATTCATATTCGGTTGATTAAAAAAAATATTCATTTAAAAAATTATTTTAAAAATTCAGAAATTTAGACAAAGTAATCCTATCATGTATTCGTCGCCTGTATTTACAATCGAGATCAGACCTGTAAATTGATTTTAAGGAATTTTAAAGGAATTTCAAAAGAATTCAATAGAGTTTCAAGATATTCAAGTGACAAGGGATTTGGAATAATGAATGAATTTAAAGTTTGGTAACTTAATATACTTTTAGATCAAAAATTTTAGTAAAAGACCTACAAATCTTTCAAGATTTAAAAATTTCTAAATATTCTCGTAGAATATTTTTTTTGATATTCAATAGGTACTATGACTTTCTCGAGATGTAATCTTATTTCATATCACTGAATAGTTCACAACCAACGGAAGACACTACAGTTATATACACGGCAAACAATTCGGTGATGACTCCCATAACTCCAACAACACCAGGAGGTAGTAAACTAAGTCCTGGAAACATCTTCAAGAATTTCTTCAAGTGCGTACGACTTCATCGTGGAGAGGCCTTTGAATTTTGTGTCTTCCCAAACCTCGCAATATTTTAATTGATTTAATTGATTTGCAGCCGCATGGGAGTTTGCTTGATTCATGTGAATTTTCCTTATTTGCATTGTTACAGAAACACTTTACCAAGAGTAAAAATATTTTTGCTTCTTATGTAAAGTAGTAGGCGCTCGACAATTTTTCGTAATCAAGTGCCGCTTGCATTTTTAATAATTGAAATCAGAGTTACTTGATCATTAACGTACCATTTTTTATTTTCATTTAGATTTATTTAGCAACTATGAATTATTTATGTTATCATTTTTTTTTAATGATACATATTGTATACGTTGTATAGATTCGACAAATTTTTCCTGAAATTCCTGAAGTCCTGATGTTGGTTTTTGCTTTCACGATCCAGATTTTTTTCAGTATTAATATACTGATGTTTATTAATCAATTTATTTTTTATTTTTTAACCGAATGTGTTTTAGATTGAAGAAAAGTTTTTTCTGATCGTATTTTTTTATTATACCATAATCTGTGTCACAGATCTCTGCAGTTTTAAAATCGCTCTTTATTTACATTTTTCATCTCAAAAATAATCTCTTTTCTTTGTTTCTTATTCTCAGGTCGTTTGTGCCTCCAGTGCGAGACGAGGAAAGCGAAACGCAGAGAAAGGCTCACGCAAAAAGGGTGAGAGAGACACGTCGATCTACTCAAGGAGTCACATTAGACGAAATTAAAAGCGCTGAACAGTTGGTTAAGAAGAAACAACAACAAAACAACGATCCACCAACCACGACAGCTCTCTCCACGCAGGTAGAATATTGCCATCAATTTTACGGCAGACTTTGTAAACACTCGAGGAATTTTCATTACAACAACTTAGGAATTAAGTACCAGAAATCGCGAGGCATTCAGTTTGAAAATGCAGTTTATTTCCACACTCTGAAGACACACCAACACTTCTTGCCAATTGATAATTTTGAATTAGCCGCTAATTTCCCATTAAAATCTCACACCATCTATAAAAATCATACCACTAGAAAAAGTCAAAAAAGTAGTTATCCCGCTTTCGCAAGTAGAGAGAAGGTACCAAGTCTGGCAAAATTTGGGCAGCGCATGGCAAATACAGTATGCAATTTTTTTTCTCGCAAGGCTTTTGTAAAATTCGGTGATTCCATTCGAAATTTGAAATTTAAGAAAATTTTTGCTTCCAAGTCTCAGGGTAAAAATGACACAAAAACGAAACTTATTTCCTCCGAAGTATTTAAGAGCAATTCTGAAGGCGAGATTAAAAAAGAAGAGAATTTATCTAGAAAATCTAAAAGTTCGAGTATTCTCACAATCAGCAAGATATTTAAGTTCTTGATTGCTTTCGTTGCATATTTTGGCTTAATACCGGGATCTTAGATGATATTTACATTATTTTTATAATCGAAATCAATGTCGGTTAATGAAAACGTAAAATGTCCCATATTTTATATCTATTTATTTATTTAAAAATTTTAATCTTAAAGATAAATTTTAATCTTAACTTCCGGGCGCGAAAAGCAAAGTAATTTTTGTTTAGAAATTAATGTATAAAATAATCGACCCTGAATTCTAACACTTCATTTTGAGGTATTTTCTTCTTCTAAATATTTTAAATATTTTTTAACTTAAGTTAAAAGTTTTGCCATAAAAAAAAAAAAGGAAATTGACCTTTATGATTTAAAAACTTAAATGTTTTTCTACCTTAATCAGCATTGCAGTTACATACAGCTCATATAGGTTTTAATTTAATTTTATCGTGTTCTCTGAAATTTTAAGTTATATTTAAGAATTAGGAACGTGTTTGAATCTTTAGAAATACAGACTTTTTTAAAAATATTTAAAGTATGAAAGATATGAAATGTGTAAATCAAAAAATTAAAGTCATAAAGATTTGATGTATTATTTTCGAAGATTGCAAATAGAAAATACAGAGAGCTACATAAATCAAGTTTTTTTTATTAAAAAAATTGCACGCGACCTAGTAGATTTGAAATTTAGTGTTCTATTGTTTTTATTTTGGTCGTAAAGTTGTAAATTTGTTTATTCTCGTTACTCGTTGACAGATTTGTTGCCTCACGTGCCAGTTTTTGTGTCTGTGTTAACATTTAACGATTTCTAAGAATTCGGTGGTGGATTTTATTACCATTAACAGATTAGTCAATATTCGTCCCGAGTGGTACATAACATAAAAATTAAAAATTTCAATTTTTAATTTTTGACCTTATGTACCCATTTTTTCATCTCGAAAGTAGAAAATTAATCATGCGTTGCAAAATTGAATAAAAATCTATTACTATCCAAAAAAATAATACATAACTGTTAATTATTCTTAAGGCCTTAGTTTTTTTCATTGTAAAGTTGATTTTGCTCACGTCAATCTCGGAAGAGTATTTGTTACACTTCAAAGATTATAAAATTCATCATTTGAAACAGTGCTTCTCGAAATAATTCCTGTGAAGAACAAATCGGTGGAAGTGTTGATCTACGAAACATAAACTGAAGTTTTGGATTTACATACAGAATCATTTTGAGAAGTTCCTCGTGCTTGACGTCAGCTAATTTCGTTCGGTCTTCCTCACTTTCTTCTTTTTTGCCAGATTCAAAATGTTGGACCTGCAGTTATTTACAGTCAATCAATCTTACTATGGCCTTGAAAATAAATTTTGCTTCTAGAAGTAATATTTCTTGACCCTTGCAAAAAAGAAAAAAAGAGAAGAAATACAAAAAGCTAAATTAAAACTTCACTTTTCTTATTTTCTTAAATTAGTTAAAATCTATTTTAGGGAGATTGTTTTCAGTAGAATGCTTTAGCCCAAGGAAACTGTATCGTGAAACTAGTACGTAATTAAAAATAGAAATAATATTGGAAGAATACAGTAATATCAGATCGAAGATAAAGAATTTGCTGAATAAATTTACATACCTAAGATTTAAATTTGAAATTGTTCAATTTTAAGTGTTTAAATTTAGTATTTTAAATGTTTTTGACTTATTATTGTTCCAATTGAAGTGTTTAATTTGAAATACAGTAATTTCATGGATGTGTTTCACAGTACATTTTCCTTGAATTTGTGACGTAAACTAATCAGCTTAACTTGGAAAGTTTTGTGACACTTTATTAATTTGTTTAACAACCCAGCCTGCGGCTTCTGTCAGCAATACAGCCTCGATCACAGCTACGATAACAACAGCTACGCCGACCACAGTGACAGCAAGCAAAACCTCTGAGGAGACTAATTTGCCTGAGAGACGGCCGTCCTGGAGGCTCAGGGTAGATAACGGAAGCAAGGTCTGTGGATCCCATAATCTTCAAGTAGATACGACTAGAGATCATCACAGTAGCAGTTGGTGTGCATGGATATTAAATGTTATGGGGTGGAATTACGACTAGATGTTAGGTATTTAAATGTGTCATTATTACCCCCTCCTCCCGAATTGGTTCAAATTTTCCATTCGAAACCACTCAATCTCAATTATTTACATGAAAGTTTTCGCAGAATAAACTGACCCTCCAGTAAGTCAGTTCCTCTAGTAAATCAGTTAAAATTTCAGCATGCTTAGGGTACACTAAAACATATGAATGCAACACCCAGAACAACTTCTTGTACACTCAAAATCCTCCAGAATAAAATACCTTCGACTTTTCGGCGCTGTTTCATTTGCAGCCTGAAAGTTTCACCTTCCAGAAGTCTACTTTGGAAAATATAGTCAGCACTTCACAGAATGCTTAGCTATAGAAATTAAGAGCGCATGAATCACGAATGAGCATGTACTGTAGAAATTTTGGATTTCTTTGTACGAATCTTTATAGAAATTTAGATATTTTGGATTCAGTGTTTTTAACAACTGCAGTAGATTGTAGTGAATCGTTTTGTCACTGATGTGATTTCTACGAATGTATTTAGTGTTTGCATCAAGTATCACGGTTTAAGATATTAGGTTTTATGTTTTGTTTATTGGATAATATACTTGCCTGTTCACGAAAGACGTCGAGTGTTAGGAAAGTCGGGAGTTCTATCGATATTTTATTATTTACATGCAGTTCCAGTTAGAAGATGCAAATAATAAATCCAGCGATACGACGGCGTACATCAGAAGACCTTCTGGTGGTTCTAATGTTCCAAGACCCAGTTCTGCACCTGTGGATACCATCACGTCAAGCACGGCTGAAACCACTGTCACTTTACCTCTCAGAAGACCCTTAAAACCTCCAGAAGACAAAGGTAAACGTTTTAATTTAATTGTAATTTACTGAAACTGCAATTGCAAAATTCATTTTAATAATGAACCTATTTGGTTTTTAGATGTTCCCGCGGATGTCCCTTTATAAATTAAAATTAATTTGTTTTTCTTTCTCGTTATAGAACATGACAAAGAAAATGATAGTAGAAACGCACAAGCAACGCAAGCCGTTATCCAAAGGAGACGAAGGCCTAAAAGAAGATCGACCGGTGTTGTGCACGTGGATATGGACGTGAGTATTAATTTGATATAATTATTTAGTTACTAGAAATATAGTACTTTTGAGTCAATCCAAGAAGTAAATTGACCATCAAAATGTAAAATTACTATCTACATTTGCATAATTATTCTTTAAATTCTTATTAATTATTTCTTTATAAAATTAAAAATTACTCTGTTTTTTAATTTTAAACTTATGTAAATTATTATAGCGCCAAAAAATTAGCTACAGGGTAGATTAGATTAGATTTAGATTAATGAGCATTACTTTTGAATCAGATCAAGTTAACTTACTATCAAAATTAATCATTATTACACTTTTTACATTTGCATAGTTATAATTAATCAGGTGCATTAATCTAATATTATTATTAAAACAGAAGGTATGGGTGTGAATATTTTCCACCTTAGTTTGAACTTAGATAACCACCGAATTAAATTCTTTGGATTCTAAGGTTAAGTTACATCAGAATATGAATAAACTTCCATGAGAGAAGCATGACTGGAATCTGTGACATTTTCGGCACAACCACCTAGACAGAAATTTATGGTATTTCATAATTCCTCATAACACTTACTCGCTTCGAGGTCCATGATATTCTCGCCTGCAATCAGACTGCGGTGCTTCTGTACTTTATTTTTCAAGCAAAACCGTTGAAATCACGTGGGCGTAACAAATTACTGTTTACAATTGACGTCAAAGTAAACACCTACCAATAATAACGTGAAAATATCCAATTACTCGATAGATAACAGTGATGATAAAAATATCTTACTCCTAATTCACGGACTTCATTTAAGAACGCTCTTTTAATAATTTTTTACTTATCAATTTAAAAATATCTTCATTTCTGAATTTGTGACTTGGGTAAAAATATTTGTGATCGGGTAAAAAAAAATTCAAGAAATTGCGTTATATATTTCTCAGGCATCTAAAATTTGTTTTGTCATTTTATTTTTACTTGATTCTCGACAGTGACTTTAAATTTAAGTTTAAATTTCATTTCCTTGTTTCATTTTTGCAGGAAATAGATCCGGAAAAGCAAGACACTTCAGCCGGGGGCGACTGCGACGATTCTAAAATTAATCACAACGAGGTGAGTCCATCGACTGAAATTCAATTTTTATTAATCGATATCCCATTTGCATTCTATTTTTAGTCCTTCTTTTTTTTATTTTCTTTATCTCAGTGTCAAAGTATTTTAGGGGCCGTTCAAATATTACATCACACAGATTTCTTTAATTTGTTTCCATCCATGCAAGAGTTTGTCAAACATAATGTAATAACATCTATGAAAAAAAATTATTTCAAACCGGGAAATGGCTGGAAGTTTGTTTCATAGATTTTAGTACACACCCTGGTTTTTTTGCTTAAATTGTAATGGTTACCCTGAAGTTGTTTCCAGGTTGGCAAATTTTCTAGTAAATGAGTCAGTGCTCTTAATAACCAGCTAGTTTACCAGGGTGCGGATTACCTGTTGGAAATTTCGAATGTCAGTCTTCTTATTGGCAGACACCGCGTCTCGAGTATATAAGTTAGTTATATATTAATGCACGCGACTTACGGATAATGCTGCGTAACATGTGAGTGCTTTTACACTCCTCGAAGGCTTTGTGATATTTTTGGACGAGTTTCTGAGAAGATTAACCTCTAGTCGTATAAGCTTGAATAAAAATAGCTCTCTATATAACATTATTTTTTTTGGATCACTGGTTTCACCAATTTTGAATAAAAGGAGCTAGATTAGTAAATTTAGATGGGAATAGTTGAGGCTGAAAATGATTTTTTCAATTTAAAGACAGAATGAGGCATATTGATTTTGTGTAGTATGCATTTCGAGTCACGAATACATAGCAGAACTCTATATTTAACACTACCTTCCAATCGCGTTATTTGAAGACTAAACTTCTGGTCAGGGCATAAATTTAATTAAGATCTCTTTGCCACACGTGCGAAAATAGAACTGTTTTTCGAAACTGATTTTTCTTTTCAGAAATTTTGATATTTATGATGTTATGAAATTACAGTGGAATTTATAGTAAATTAGTAAGTCATGTGTTTCAAACTTTTAGTTTTCAAAAATCTATTTTTTTATTCCTTTATTTACTGTAATTTTTAAAAATATTATTTTATTCTTCAATTCATTAGTAATTTATTCTGTGGAAGGATTGAAAGTATTTTCGAATGGAATTAAAAATAAAATGAAACTTGACTTTGCGAATGAAAATTTGAATGTCAGATTATTTCTTCCGCATGACTTGCTCTTCTTCTATTTCTTGTCTAAAGGAACAAAAGGAGCTTGAGAGAGAAGAGGATGATAATGTCACGCGCCATAAATAATTTAAAAGGAAAATTTATTTCTGACTTTATATCTATATTTTATAGCAAACTAATTGTATTAATTTTCGGATTTTAGATTCCGAATCTCTGGAAACGTTTACTGATTTTTACATGAATTATTTGTTCTAGTAGACTTTTAAAACTTTTTTAACTGAAAGAATTGACATATTTCTTGAATGAATGAATGAATGAAATAACTTCTTTTCTCAATTTTGAATGAAACATTTTTTAAAATTCTCTTAGTAGAAATAAAATTTACACTTTTGTAATTCTGTAAAATGGATTTCAAATGATTCAAATTTTTTATTTCTACACAATTGAATTAATTATGCAATTTTTAATTTAACTTAACATTTTTGAATTTGAATTGTCTTTTTAAAGAGAAATTCACTAAACAGAAGTAAAAGAATATACAGAAAATCCGCATCTTCATTACTAGAAATCTCTGAACCTCTTCGCTCTCGACCTTCAGAAAATCTGCAACCTCGACTCCTCTGTTATCCAGCAGAACATACTTAATTTAAAATTGGCTAATGTGTATCATTAAGCCACTGGCACGTGCCAAGTAAATATTGCGTAGAAGTAAATCCGAATTGTGGATGTATTTCGGTATTTCCTCGGAGTAATTTCGTTCGAAAAACAAACGGAACTTGACACCTGGTGTGAAAAAAAAATTGGTCATGAACGTGCTTTAAAAGCATCTAAAAATAATAGATCGACATTTGGAACTTGGTGTTCGTTTGACATTTAACAGGACCCTTGTGAGTTTTGCTTTATTATTTTCCCCTGTGGAGTCAAACCAATTTTTTTGGTCCTTCTCTCAATCTCGAATTTGCTGTTGATCTCTAATCTTCAAACCACAACAGTTAAACCTAATTAAATTTTAAGATCAAGGAATCTCGTTATTTCCTCTGACTTGAGGATTCCCAAGGGCTGTTAGAGACAAGTTATGAGTCTCGGGGTTCACTTGGTGTGAGATTTTACGTGCGTTCCATAAATAACTTTTAGAAGGAATACGATGGAGGAAACTTGCTGATGAGAGCTAGTTCTGCTAGTTGGCCTACGTCAGTCAAACACTTGCTGTCAGAAGCTGTTGACTTCTAGAGACTGTCGAATCCTCAAGTGTCTAAAATGATAAATGTGATTAAGCAATAAGTTAACTTGATGGAATTATTTTTATTATGAGTGTCTTTGAGTGGAGTGATAAATCCAAGTTGAAACGAACTCTGACGTAAATTCGTGCCACGAGGAATCCATTTGCCAAAAAGATGTCATCGTACAGGAAACGAACCCAAGCAAAACCAACTACTGCAGCCGGTTTGAGAGCTCAAGCATCTGCAAATGGAAGTTCAATATTCAGAAATCGATCCAGAAGTATATCTGGGTTGTTTGGATCTAATCAAAATAGCTATTCGTCCCTTATGGGTGTTCAATCTTCCAATTCGCCGTACTCGTCCCAACCATTTATAAACAAAAGCATATCCAAATCACCTAGTTCGTATCTAAAAAAGAATTATTCGAATTCTACGAATAATTTAAATTATCCAAATTCATATAGTGTTTACGGAGGTACTGCTTCTGGTTATGGGGGATTGACTTTACCCTCCCAATCGAGTATTAGTTCATTGAATCTAGCGACACCCACTAGTAGTTATAATTATTCGGGACATGGGAATAGTTTTAACTCGAATAGATCAAATATCAAAAGGGGGGGCAGTTTTAATCGATCAAAAACGAAACCGCAGATAAATTTCGGATCGAGAAGCTCGAGTCTACAAAGTTTAACCGGCTCTGAAGGTTACATTGTGAGAATTTTTATAATTTATTATTAATTTTATTTTGAATTTTATCCAAACTTTGGTGCCAGGGTGTCTAACAATCCAGAAAAGCCGGGAATTTACCTTGAAAATTCACCTTGAATTCTTTCGACTATTTTGGATTCGTATGGATTTTTTAAATTTCTTTGATTTCTTTTGAATGTATATATTTAACTTAAAAAAAGCTTAAAAACGTTTTTTATCTGAGAATTTCCCGAGAATTTAAGAAAGAAAGTTCGCTAGACACCCTGAGGGCAATGATATTGAGAATTGGACTGATGGATTTTTTAGAGTATTAGATTTAAAAATCTCACACTTAAAAAAATACTGTTATGTCATCAATATTATTGCACAATAAAATTTCTAAAAATCATTTAAATGAGCCCCAAATCGCAATAGTCGTTATTTTACTTTTGATTGTTGACTAATACATCCTTTTTCTTTTTTTCAGAGTGGTCAAGAACGTTCAGGACGTTCCAGTAGGCTCGGGTCCGTCTCGTCCTTATCTTCAGAAACAACTTCGTCACCTGCGAGAACAAAACCCATTACTTCTGAAAATGGAGAGCTCGATTACAAAAAATTGTACGAGGAATCGCAGGCCGAAAATGAAAGGCTTAGAGAAAAGCTTCGAAGGTCGGACGATCAATTAAAGGAAGTTCGTGGTCTTTTAGATAAAGCGCAAAGCGCTCAAAACAAAAACAATCTTTCAGAAACGGAAAAGAGAGAAAGGAGAGCAATGGAAAGAAAACTTTCTGAAATGGAAGAAGAGCTCAAGGTAAGATTATCAATTAAGTTTATCTAAAATCGAATCCCTCCCATAATATTTTCAGTCCATTCCTCCGTTTCCTTTATAATATTTTTTATAAGGTACCGATTTTGATCGTCAATGGTTCAACGTAAACTCGACCACGTTCCTATTTTTCTGCTCTCTCAGTGTCTCACCTAACAATTTTCCTTTATTAAGATATGCACGTCCAAGTTTTGAATTCTGTTTTGATTGGTGAGGTTGAGTGCAACAAAAGTGTTTTTTTTTTTCAGTCGTGGCTGTATCCCCAAGTGTTTTGTTTTCATCAATTTAATTAAAAGAATAAAATTTGATTTAATTTAATTTTTAATACATACTACTTTGAATGTATACTATTTTTAATAATTTATTTATTTAATAATAATTTATTGAATTACGTATGGATACAGTCATTGATTTCAACAAACCGGGCTTCAACGCATTGCTTTTCTCATTGCCATTTTTCGCCTTACCATTTTTTTCAAAACGCTTGATTTTTTTTTACTCGAGAAGAAATTTAAAGAATAACATTTTTCCTTTTCTTCTTTCAATTCCACCCTCATCCATTAAAATAATCGTCCAGAACACACTCCCGTTGGAAATTTCTTCTTTTATTAAATCTTACAGACTTGAAGAAGAAAATGATTTAAAACAGATTTTTCGTTTATTGATTTTTGAACATTTAATATCACGACAATTTTTGTTAAATATCCTGGTAGAAAGTCGTAAATTTAAACCTACAAAATTTTAATGATTGAAAAGCTTTAAATTTGGCATTCTTTAAATTTAAAGCTGCCGGATTTCGGATCATTGCCAAGTTCGACAGCTTTAGAATAAAAGTTTTACAACGTTCTTTTCTTTAAGTTAGAACTTGAAAAACTTGGAAGCTTTAAATATTTCTTCAAAATTTAGTAACCTGAACGAAAAATTTAGTTTGATTTTGTTTTAAATCGATCAAGATTTTGAAAAAAAGAAAAGACTACCTTTAGGAGCGTTGCTTGCTAATAATCGTCTAGTTAGAATTAATCGAATTAATTTATGATGGCTTGGTTTTGGGGCTCTACGACTCTGGGTTCATTGGGCTAACCGTTTCACTGTTTACAGCAATTGCAAAAGCTCAAAGCTGAAAATGAGAGATTGAAATCCGAAAATCGGGCACTTACCCGCGTGGTAGCCAAACTCACCAATACTACTAAATAGGTAAAGGATATAATGACAGCATCTGTGTTAACAATGTAAATTGTACATTACGTACAACATTAATTAAATTTTTATGTTCTGATCTGCAATATTAAAACTTGAACTGTCATCGCTACACTCACTGTTTTACACAACTAAGCTTTGCAGACAGTTCATTATCGAATTTTGGTTACACTCACTGATCATTCATATAGTCGTTATGTTGGGTAAAGGAATAATATGTAACACTTTATCAAAGGTTTGTCGATTAAGTGATTGTCTTGACAGACCTACTCAAAAATGTTGAATGTGGGTGTTTTGTATATTATTAATATAAAAAAAGCGGAATTTCTATTTGTCCAATTTTTTCGACGAATGGCATTGGCGGGAGAGAAAAATTGTCCTCTCCCTTTCCATTTAATCTATCAAACTAGCAAAATTTCGCTATTCGCCCTAAAAATCTGGATGACTAGCCGTAGTCTTTTCAAAATCTTATCATCAAAAAAAGAGGTTGCAATTATATCGAGAATAGATTCTCGCAATCTCGAAATCTGAAAACCACATTGTATATAAATCGGCATAGAGAAAATTCATAAACCACATTGAACGTATTTCATACGCAGTGTTCGATTATTCGCATTTAGGTCATATTTAAAGAAGAAATCAGGAGAATGACGATAGATGCATGAGATCATAGTCTTACATTGTCATCTAAAGATTCATAATTCCATGATTATTCAATTCCATTTTCTTGAGATTAACGAAAAAGCATGACGTTTAGCACAGTTTTCTAATTAGAACTCTTCTTTCCTCCACCATACATTGTACAGAAATTCATGGGTTCCCCTGTTTGTATCGTGTGATAAATAGCAAAGCTGTTTTTAACCACTGAGTGCTCTAATTTAACACTTAATAACCATTAGGGAATTTATACTTTCGCTCTTGCACTATTTGATTCTTTCGATCGAAATAATCCAACTGAAATACTGTCTTTTGATTAATGTGAGTTTGAAGTCCCATGAGACTCAAATTTTTTTCCCCTGTGAATTGGCATGAGTTTTGATACTATTAGAATGTGTGCCTTTTGTAGTTTTTCAAATGTAAACCTGCGTTAAACATGATTTTCGTGTGTAATTATAATAAATGTATAAAAATTTCAGTATAAAAAAAGCAGAAAATTTTGATGTAATATAGTTTAGAAACTTTAAATATTACGCGCGTTTGGAAATTTTTAATTTAAAAACTGTATTCAATACCTATACCTAAAATGAATATTTTAATACATACTTCAAAAATTTTGTAAAGCTTAATTTTCTTTTTTTCTAAAAGATCACTTTTGATACTTCTTTTAGTGACAGATAGTTTGAAGTATGGAATTTGCTTATACAATCTGCAATTTACAATCAAGTGGCACATCTATCGATTTCGCGAACGTTTGTTAATTATTCTGCTAACATAAAAAATTTTGTTCTCAATTCTCACCACATTCATTCAATATATCATAATTTTCACTTTGTAATTCACAATAGAAAAATAGAAATCACCATTTCCAAGTATATTATAAAAATCTCGTATTTTTTCTAGGTAATGGAACAACTAAAATGTGAAAATCAGAAATTAAAGGACGAAAATGGTGCATTGATTCGAGTAATCAGCAAGTTGTCCAAGTAACACCAGTGATCCCAACTAAAAGGCCACCTTACCGCTTTATCCGACTTGTATTATTAAAATGAATTATTACCTTTAAAACAATATTATAATTACCGTATCGTCATATTTCGAATGGATTGATTTTTGTGTTAGTTATTTAATTTATTATAACAGAATCAGTTACTCTTGTGGCTATGTCAATTGCGAAAAAAGCGACATTTGTATTCCTCCGACTGTGAATACTTAAGAGGAAAAACAAGAGGCCTAGAATTTTTTTTCTTACCGTTAATGGATTATGTTTAATGAATTGACAATATTGCAATCTATTTCAAAGCCGTAAAGACTTTTAAAAAGTTCCCTGCATGTTTGCAGCTGCAGTTTATAATAGGCACACTTTGTACTTACGCAGGATCAAAATTTTGGACCAATTTTGATTTCATCGACTCTGTTTTAGCGTCTATTCTTATTATTATCGATTTATCTTGATCGATTTATGATTGTACAGTAGAATTAATCGTCCGCTTTGTATCCTGCATTTAGAAAAAAAAAGACTCAAAAACTCACAATGGTCGATAAAAAAAAATAAACAAGTGGCCTTTCGAAAAGACTGCAGTTTACAAACTTTTCATCTCGCGATCTTTTAGCGGCGTACTGAAAATTATATTTAAAAGCATCAAAGAGACTAGTTTCATCGTCTCTATAATCTCGTTTTAGAATAACTTTCTAAATCTATACACCAATTGTATTGTGGATGAAAAGCATGAATTTTTTTGAGGACTTGTACTTTTCTTCGATCGATTTGCTCTAGGGTTTGCTCGAATGTAACGTGGCATTTTCCCTAGCCTTGTTATATAATCATAATCAACTTGCCTACAAGGAAGATTTATAATCGTGTCATTGTAACAAATTATAATTGACACGTTTTTAATGATGCTGTTGTAAACAATTGTAAAAATTAAGTCATTATAGTTGTTTCATAATGAAGTTTGTTACAAAATAACATAGAGTAACCATCTTTTAGGTAGAAACTTCTATTGTACTGTATTATAGTGATATCTATGTGCTTACTGTATTATATAGTTTTAAAGTGTTCAGGCAAGACTATCACTCGTATGGAATACACGTTATTGTATATTTTATCAGAATTTATATTAATATAAGCGGATTCATCTTTATCAAACAGACACACTTTGCCACAGTGATATTCAATTTTAACACGATTTCAAAAATCTTGTTTGGTTTTAAAGAGTATATTAAAAAAGAAATGATTTTCTAAGAAGTTCGATTATTAGTTTTCAATGTTATGTCATTGTTAATGTAGTTATTTATTAAATCGCACTCTAATATTGTTCTCGCTATTATATAATAGGGGGGGTTTGAAATTATAACAGCAATATTTTGTTTGAATTGTTTTTTTAAATAAACAATAAACAATTATAATCATTTAATAAAACTTTATTTTATAAATTGGAATCGTTAGGAAATTTTATTTTTATTTTGTTTCGAAACTAGAATAATCCTACTTTAAAAACTGGATGTTTTTCATTAATTTCATTTTTTGAGAACCGGGAAATTTATTATAATTTTTTTTTCACTATTTGTAAGGAAACATTTTTTAATTTATTTAATTTTCTTTTATCATAGTGCGATCAAAACTATATATAGAAGAAAAATGATCGTACTTGTTTAGAAATTTTCTTGTAGTCACACGGTACTGATTTGATAAAGATACAAGTCTGTTTGAATTTTTCTTGAAATAAATTGTCTAACAACACATATCATGTGGCTATGCGTTCACTTTTGACGCCAATTTGATGAAATGAAATAACGTCATTTCACATTCTGCTCTATTCTCATGATCATGGTTTATACAAAAATATTTTAAAAAATTAAAATATATCACGAAGATTATACATAAACTGGGGGGACTGAGGACTCTAGTCTCCGATACATTATTGTACTGCAAAATACTATACTTGATTTTGTACTTGTAACTATAAACGATAATGCAATTTAAACTTGCAATGTGTTTTATATTTTTTATGTTTAACTATGATGATATTTAAAATATATTTTAAAAAAATGATAAGTTACAAAAGCTTGTTCACTTTCATTCAATATTGTATCTATACCACAGAGGTTCGAAAAATGTGATCGAATATCGTTATCAATTTCTTTATGCATCTGAATAAACATATGTCGACAATCAAACACAGTAATTTATCGGACTTCATTTTTTATAGAAAAAGAGTAATACACGTAAATTAATATTACTTCAGTAGTTTTGTTAGTGTTTCTGCGATCTTGCACATCATCTGGGACTACAATTCCCCACAATTCACAATTTCGTGAGCCTGGCTCAAATTGTTTGCGATTTATAATAAAAAGAAATTCTATGCCGTTTTTCGATTTTCAAACTATTTTCCTGGTTCCTCGAAATTGAAACTAACTCAGTTGAGTTAGTGTTCTAGATATAAATTATTTTGTATCGAATTCATTTAAAATCATATAGGCCGGTAACATGTTCAGGATTACCTTTTTTGCAAATTTGAATTTAAAATTATTTTAAAGATACGTTATCATAGAGTTGTTATTACGTTCCTATATAAGAATATTAGTAATAAAAATAAAATAAATAATAATAAGTGTTTCTGAGAGTTGTTTTTAGCTATTTTCGAAAATGACCTAATGGGTAAAGTTAGTTTTTAATTTATTGATAATGGTTATTAAAGCATCTATATAATATTATATTAAGTGACGTTCTGAAAGAGACTAGGATTTGTCCCAGCATCTAAAAGCTTTATAAAAATAAAATTTCAATCTGGTCTTATACGAAACGCACATTCTAGTTTAGAAAAGCCTACTTTAACAATATTTTTTAATTCAAACAAAATAGAACAAAAAATTCTAATACAAAAAATTTCTGAAGAGTATATGTAATTAATTAATTACCGAGTAACTATTAACGATTAAAGAATCAAAGAAATGCGTTAAATAGTCGACAATCTATATATATACTATCGCTGAGTGTGTGTAAGAATACAAGTTCAGATCGTATAATTTCCCCCCAATGAATTTCAATTTATTTTCGTTTACAAAACCCTCAAAAAAAGTTTTTAAATAATAAGAAGTGATAACGTTTTTGATAAAAATTCTGAAATGTGACATATCTCCAAAAATTTGATTCGTTATTTGTAGGCGGTTTTGCTTTAATTCATCATGGGACTCCAAGATGACGGTTTTTAAGTAAAGATTTGAAATTCAAATTTTTTTGTGGAATGACATATGTGGTTAACCAAACCACTTAAAAATCATATTAAATTATACATACGAATAATTTGTAAAAGCAAAATTCAAATAAAACTTTAGTAAAATGAATGTTCGTGTTTCTTAAGGTATTCATTAGTTCTATTAATTTTTGTTAATGTAATTTATTGTTTCATTTACTCTGGTTTATTATTTTTTACACAAATTAAACGCAAAAATAATTTATTTGAGTCTTGCCATTAACAGTATGACAAATATTCCTATAACTCAACCAAAATCTAATGCTGGAAGAGAAGTTGTAGAATCACAGCGAGAACAAAGTGAGGAAGCAACAGACCGAAGATTAACTGTTCTTGAAACACATGGTTATACTCTTGGAAAATCTATTGGTTCTGGCTCATATGCAACTGTTAAGGTTTAAAAAAGTTTAAACAATTAGAAGAATAATTAATAATAAGAATTTTTTTAAATATGCCCGTCATTTCGTCTTATGAAACCCATTCAAAAGAATAATAAGTTAAACATTCTCAAAACTGAATTGAAAAGTAAAGCAGCATTCAAAGTAAATCAATTTTGAATTAAAAATGGTTTAAAATCAAAAATTAAGGACAAATGGAAGGCCTGACTTTTGCGGAATATATATGGATAAAGTCACGCCTTCCATTTGCCTTTAAGAGAGTAATTTTAAAATTATAATTAGAATATAATTTTATGTTTAAAACTTAAATCGTGTGAGATATATTTTAAGGGTGTTGGAGCCAAGTTCTTATCTAAAAATTCGAATTCCTAATTTTACTTAACAAATATTAAATTTGGAATATTTTCCCTCTGTAGGATTAATCAATTTTTAACTGGAATTATGCGTACAAAGCGAGAAAATATTCAGTTCAAATATTTTTTAAGTAAAATGAAAATATATAAATATTTTTTCGATCTGTATGCAGTCTTATATTTGAAAAACGATTAGCGGCTACAAAGCGAAAAAATGTTTATTTATAATTTTGGTTGAGTAAAATGGAGAATAGAATTTTGAGCTTAACGCTTAAGTATAGTTTTTTTTTAATTAAACAGATTGCAAAATCGGAAAGACATTCTTGTCAAGTTGCTGTAAAAATAGTATCCAAATTTCAAGCTCCAGGAGATTACTTAAAAAAATTTCTGCCTCGGGAAATTCAAGTTGTGAAAGGCCTAAGACATTCAAATTTGATTCGATTTCTACAGGCAATTGAAACTACTCACCGGTTAGTTCTTATTAGTTTATAAAATTGTTCTATCTTGAAAATTGAATCGTCCTATCTTGCTCATCAATTACTAGAATGAATCTTTTCACTCTGTGGGGATTTGTTTTGAGTTAAAATATACCGCTATAAATTATTTATATATTTTATGACTGTTTCGCTTATTTCAATCTGTATAGGGTATATATCATCATGGAGTATGCACCTAATGGTAGTTTACTTGATATGATCCGGCACGATAGATTTATTGACGAATTGAGAAGTCGACGTTGGTTTAAACAATTAGTGGAAGCGATTAGCTATTGTCATAATCGTGGTGTAGTTCACAGGTAAAAACAACATTTTCGAATAGCTAATTTAAGACTATACGTCTTATTTACTAATTGCTTAGAGACATCAAATGTGAGAATCTTTTACTGGATTCCGATTATGCCATCAAACTTTCGGATTTTGGATTTGCCCGTGGACACATGAAAGCAAAGAATGGAATACCCATATTAAGTAGTACGTTTTGTGGAAGTTACGCATACGCGTCACCAGAAATACTTAAAGGAGTCCCTTATCAACCACAACTATCTGACATTTGGTCAATGGGAGTAGTACTCTATGCGATGGTCTATGGTCGATTGCCATTTGATGACACAAATTATTCCCAACTTCTCAAGGTAGTTAGGTACTTCAAAACTAATAGAAGAAATCTCTATTGAAAGAATCCTTGTGTTATTTTCGACTGAGGAATTCCGTGAGGATTAATTCTCTAACTTGCGAATTTCATTATGTTTTCCGGATTCGAAAGAATATTCTCTATTATCTATATGTACAAAATAAATAATTTCTTTTAGCAAGTACAAAATAAAGTAACATTTCCGAAGGATCCAAAAGTATCTTCATCCTGCAGATCTCTGATATCACGTATATTATCTCCACCACGTAATAGAATTCAAATTTCTAGTATTCGTGGTGATGAGTGGGTAAGAGATAGGTCTACATCTAATGTTCAAACATCAATGACCGATACACTATTGGTAAGAAAGAGTTATAATGCTAATTTGCTAATATTTTATCAGAATGGTAAGATGCTACTAAGAAAACACCGTATATAATAATAATTTCTTCTTGAAACCGAATGTTAGAATAACTTCTTTGCACTATTGCTCAGTTTATATTTACACTCCAATTTTAGGAAAATTAATATTTTCAGGAAAATGCCGACGAATTGCAAACGGAAAGTGAGAGTCAAGAACAAAATTTAAGTAGATCACCTAATCCACAAAACAAAGGAATATCAACTGGCAAGCAGAAGACTGATGTAGCTGAAACTGAAGGTGCGACTTCATATTAAGAATAATATCGAATTGTGCATCCATTAAACAATAATAAAAATAAGTGTTAAAATTGATTATATGAAATCTGTATTTTACTTTTCTGTATTGACTTGATACTCTGTATAACTTTCTTGATATACCCACTTTCAAATTTTATAACAATAATTTATTTGTACAAGTTAAAACTAACACCAGAATTTATGGCACTATGAAATTATTAAAATTCATCACAGGCGTTATCTTTTCAAAACAAATACATTTACTTAAATTTTTAGCTTACCATCATACAAATGCAACGCCACACTTGTATCGTAAGTGTGGAGGTATAATAAGGTATAATATTCTTTATTTGGTAAGTTGAAATTAAGTAGTTGACCGATACTTCGCAATTGTAAGAAAAATCATTGTACCTACTACAAACAGACCCGCTGCAGTCATCCTATGAAGATACTGTACATCCTCTGAAAAAAAAGTTTCCAACGTAAAACATTAATTTTTAATAAAAAGCAATACAAATCGACAGTTTTAAAGTAAATAAAATAAAAATATTTACAACTGAATATAGTTTACCTACCGTCAAATTCTATGGGCTCCCATCCTAAGCTTCTTTTAATAGCCGTTTTCCACTTGGAATAAAGCATATCTCGTTCTGGAAATGTAAGAAAAAACGTACTTGTATATCCGTATGATTTTAGACAGCCAAAAGCAATAAATAAGGATATGGATAATACGATAGACTTGAATAAATTTGCAAAAGATAGTCAGGAATTTAGATTGCTGAAAAGAGAAAAAAAGGATCGATGTGGATAAGCAGACTAGATAACTAAGCAGGTTTTGATAAAAAAAAACTGGAATTAAAAAGGTAATTCAAATTACCATTGTCAGTTATTGATGGTATAAAGGTATCACTGGGTACTGCGATATCGAGCTTTACATCCCAGCTACGGATGCCTTCTGCTCTTCCGGCAGCAATTGCAGCACCAAGAGCTGTGGTTTCACACATCAGAGGCCGGACTTGCTTATAAAATTAATTTAAATTAACATACCGATATATAAATAAGAATTAATACTCGAACTTAAATATCGACTAGTCATAGTACCAAATTCAAAGTGATTTTTATATTCTTACCCACTGGAATGCCACATAGATCAGCTTGCATTTGCATTAGTAAATTATTGGTAGTCATTGCGCCATCTACTAATAATTTTGTTAATACTAAACCCGTGTCCTTTCTCATAGCTTCGAGTATATCCTTCGTTTGAAAGCATACCGCCTGTAAAGCTGCTTTTACGATGTGCGCACTAGTTGTATCTTCAGTGATTCCGCATATAACACTATAGAATTAGATAATATAGATATTATATTAATAATATTGGTAGAATATAATATTATTCAAGCTAAAATTTTCTACTCTGTAGCTAATAGCGATATCCTTAAAATCTCAGAATGGATAATACTACTGAAAAATATATTTTAATTTTCTATATAATATCCACATTTTTTTTAATTAAAAAAAATGTTTAATTAAAAATATACTGACCTACGTGCATCTTTTCGCCAATATGGTGCATATAGCCCCGAAAATGCTGGGACAAATACAATTCTATTGTCATTTGATAAATGCTCAACAAATGATTCGCTTTCTTTTACATCAGAGAGTATTTCTAAATTATCCTTTAACCATTCTAAAAGTGCTCCTGCGATTGCAACAGATCCTTCCAAGGCATAAACAGGTGGAGATTGAGGTCCTAACTGATACGCAACAGTTGTCAATAAACCATGGTTTGAATCCACCATCTAAAAATAATCTTATTTTGTTTTCGGTTTCAACTCGAGTTTAAATATCAGTTTTACGGGTTCCAGGTAATTAATTTCTTACCGCAGTTCCTGTATTATACAAAAGAAAACACCCAGTTCCATACGTGCTTTTTGTTTGACCGCGCTGAAAGCACATTTGTCCAACTAAGGCTGATTGCTGGTCACCCAAACACTAAAATAAAACAGTCTTCTTAATTATTCACATTTTTATATAATTTTTTTTCTTTACCCTTAAATGCATAAAAGCTGTTTCTTCCAAACTTTAAAAGATTTTTTTAATACTTTTTTCCTCAGACTGTTTTCAAAATAATGTAAAAAACTTTTTTGGGATAATTTTGGGGCCTCTGTAAAAGCGGGACCCGTTGGTGTATCCCTTAATCCAGCACTTCATTTATAAATAAATTACATACATAGTTCAATTACAAACCCCCGATATTGGAACACCTCGCAGTACTCCATCGTAGATATGACCATAAATTTCTGAGGAACTTCGAATTTGAGGTAAAATCTCTGGTGGTATTTGGAAAAACTGAAGTAAAGTAGAATCCCACTTCAAAGTGGAAATGTTCATTAGCATTGTTCTAGAAGCGTTTGTAACATCGGTACTATGAGCACCTCCATTTATGCCACCCGTTAAGTTCTAAAATTACAGAAAATAATTATTAAGAATGAGAAATATAAAATGCAGGAAAATTAGAAAAATATTCACTTCAATTCTGAACTAAATAATTTTTGCACGATTACGTGGCGAAAAAAAACCCAATGCGAATATTAGTAATACGAACCCAAATAAGCCAAGAATCAACTGTACCAAACATGCATCGTTTCTTCTTTACGGCTTCTTGAACACGAACTTCATTCTCCAATAACCATTTAAGTTTTACTGCACTGAAATAAGGGCTAATTGGAAGGCCACATAATGGTTTAAGATGGTTTTTATTGTTACGAACTCTTTTTAGTATGTCATCTACAATATTAGTTGTGCGCATATCCATCCATACTGTAAAGAAAGTCGTTTAATATTGCAAAATAGAAAAGAAAGTAAATGATCCTATTAAAAGAAATCCTATTTCTACCTATTGCATTGTATAGGGGTTCACCCGTAACAGAATCCCATACTATTGATGTTTCTCTCTGATTCGTTACCCCGATTGCAACAATATCGGCGGGGTCAATAGTAAGTTGCCGCAAATTATCCACCGTTTGATTCAAACATTCCTCCACTGCTGCCAATATTTCCATTGGATTTTGCTCAACCCATCCTTCTTTTGGATATGACTTGGATATCGAAACTTGATGATAAGTTAATACTTCAGCAGTATCTCCAGCGAAAACCTGCAAAAAAATTCATTATCTTTTCTACCTATTGAGATTCAAAGAGAGCATAAAAAATAAGCACACTTTTTTTTTTAATTGGCAAGAAATGCAAAGTTTTGATACCTTTCTTACTTTAAGCCATTTTTTACAGTCAATTGTAAACATTTTCCATTTTTTAATTAGTTGAAGTTAGCAACGCCACATTAAACATAAGCAAGTGGTTACTGAGTTTTACTTATGTATTGTTGGAATCAAGTTCTACTTCTTCCGAAAAGTTCTATTAAGGGTGTTGGAGAGAAGTTCTAATCTAAAAATTCGATTTCTTCATTTTACTCAACAAATATTAAATTTGTAATTTTTTCCCTGTGTAGAATTAATCAATTTTTATTTAGAATTATGTGTACAGAGCGAGAAAATATCCAATTCAAATATTTTTTGAGTGAAACGAAAATATTGAATTTTGAAGATCGATTTTGAATTCCTCGTTTTATGCAAAAATTATTGAAATTAAATATTTTTTCGTGCTTTAGGCAGTTTTTTATTTAAAAAAAAGATTAGTGCTACAGAGCGAAAAAATTTGTATCTATAATTTTCGTTGAGTAAAATGGAAAATGAAATTTTAAGCTTAACACTTGGGTCCAACGTCCTTAACGATAAATAACAATTCATATATAAATAAGTATAAGAGTAATGATTCACTAAATCATTTAAATAAATGATATAATAAACCTTCAAATTCGGTTGTTTTCCTTGCCATAAATGAATTATAGGTTTCATATACTTATAGATTGCTCATAAGAATAAAACATTCAGAATATTTCAAATACAATACCAAAAATCTAACACTGCTGGTTCCTGCATCGATTGCTCCAACGAGCGGACCATATCTACTCATTGATTCATTTTTGATCATTTGAAAATTTAGAAGGGGGTGAAGCGGTGGCCTATTAAGAGTGAATTAATTTAAATTAATTCTCAGTTTATCTTTAACATGAATCAAATGGAAAATCACACTTTTTAGATTCACTTTTTGTCATTTTCCCTTTTTTCACAAAGCTTTAAAGCTGCACTTCTGTACTAACGGCACAACAACCGGAGGAACTGGAGTTTCGAAAGTTAGTTCAAGACTGTCAGGTTACATATACCATAGATAACATGATAACATAGAGTGATAGAGTTCGACTCTAACGTAAAATTTCATGAAAGAAACAGTTCACAAATGAAAAGTTTCAAATATTACGGCGGGGAAAATAAAAAAAAAAAAAAAAATATTAAATAATAAATGTTGAATTAAATTATTGTGCTTCAACTATGTAAATATAATTGCGCCTATACCAAAGTCGAGAAGTGCTGTGAACTTAATGCGAAATATTTATATAATAAATATATTGAAAATAAAACAAAACAAGACAATCTGATATGTTTACAATTTTTTATTGTGAAAAAATTTCAATATTAATATTGAAATTAACAAAAAAATAAATAGAAAAAAGAAACTTCATTTATAAACAAAATTCATTTATAATTTGGAAAAATTTATTTTTCAAGTGTATTTTTACAAATTATCACATTTTATACTGATGTAAAAAATAAAAATGTAAAAGTAGAAATTTGTTTTGTTGACACGAATTAGATGACCGAATATTATTAATACATTTTGATTAATTAATTAATGCTTTCTTATATTCGCCGAGCTTCATATTAAATTATTTTAAAAAAAAAACATTAGAAAATATTAGCCTATCAATGAATTTGGCTAAAATTTAAAATTAATCAATAGTAAATTTAGTTTTTCACCACTTTTTAAATAATTTTTTAAATATACATATAGCGTGGAATTTTGTCATACCCCCTCCCCCATAACCTGTCCACGTGGTTTATGGATAGCCCCTTACGTGGGACGTAACTGAAATGCCAACCCTTCCCTCACTTCCAGGTATGACATGTGGTGGGCACATCACCAGGGTTGCACGGTTACGCGTAACTCGGACTTTTATATGTATAATACGTATTTTACGTATTAAACGTAACAAATATAGTAATGTATAAAATGGCGGATTTAAAATGAGGGTGGGGGGAAAAGAGCATAACATAACCTCAATTATTCAAGAATTAGGTTGTGTTTACTTTCTAAATATGAAGCGCAGTCGCCATCTTGAAAACGTAAATTACATGTAAAAAAACTAGGGACGTAAATTACGACAAAAACCTCATGTAATTTACCTAAGGTATATTACGTGTGCAACCCTGCACATCACACACAAATTGCCTTTCCTCTCCACAGACTGATCGACGAGTGACATCACGCTGGAACTAGAAATACGGTTGAACGGAACCATTCTAGTATACTGACTCCATGGCGCAGTAGTAGCGTATCGGACTTGCAAAAGCCGCCCTGGTGAAGGATTCGGATAGAAAATTTCCTATCCAAATTAATCCGAGACAATGCGAAGTCTCTTTCCCAGCGAATTAGTTTCATTCCGAGCCAATCCGAAGTTTGCATGATTCCTATCCGAATGAATCCGAACCAATCCGAAGTTTGAAGGAAGATTCCTATCCGGAATGGTTCGGATTCATTCGGATTGAAAAGTTTCTTCGGAATGGATCGAATTCATTCGGATTCATGCGGATTGAAAAGTTTCTTCGGAATAGTTCGGATTCACTCGGATTGGAAATTCGGATTCATTCGGATTGAAAAGTTTCTTCGGAATGGTTAGGATTCATTCGGATTGAATTTTCGGATTCATTCGGATTGAAAATTCGGATTCATCGGATTGAAAAGTTTCTTCGGATTCATTCGGATAAAGATTTCGCATTGGCTCGGATGACTTCGGATTGGTTCGGATTGGAATCTTATCCGAAGCTTTCGCCAGGGCGACGGTCGAGGGGTTCGAATCTCGAGTCCCGACGGCCGGGGAAGTCTGTTTTCATTTTCACTTTTTCCGTCTGTTTGGCCAGCATATGACGCTAAAACTTGGCAACCAGCTTCTAGCGGCCAAGAAAATATTCTTGGAAATATTTTTCCATGTATTACAACTTCAAGTCAGTCGTTGTAACGAACGATAGGTTAAGTAACGATAGGTGTTGAAAATAATTAATTTCTTGTAAAAAACAGTTTTGCAAAGGGAAATTTCGCTTATATTCAAATACTACATTATTCAAAGATAATTTCCCATATTTTTAAAATGATTTATCGTGGTATTTAAAGCAAGGATAAATTTTGGAATGTACGATTACCTAACGATAGGTATAGAAAATAATTAATTTCTTGCAAAAAACAGTTTTGCAAAGGAAAATTTCGCTTATATTCAAATGCTACATTATTCAAAGATAATGTCCCATATTTTTAAAACAATTTATCGTGGTATTTAAAGCAAGGATAAATTAAATTCTTTTTTTCAATGTAACCTTATATTGAAAAATTTATCCTGGCTTTAAATATCACAATAAATTGTTTTCAAAATATGGGAAATAATCTTTGAATAATGTAGCATTTGAATATAAGCGAAAATTCCCTTTGCAACACTGTTTTTTGCAAGAAATTAATTATTTTCTATACCTATCGTTAGGTAACCGTACATTCCAAAATTTATCCTGGCTTTAAGGGCATGCTCTGCCCCATGGTTTGTGAAAATTTTTTTTCGAAGTCACCACGGCCAAACGAAATGATATATCGCTTTCAAACTTTGGGATATGGAAAATGAGACACTAAATTGCGTTTTAAAATTTAATTTGAGTAGTAATTTTGAAAAAAAGCTAAGTCGGTAAGGTAGGGATCGGGTAAGTCTTACATGGCCTTAAGGGCATGTATTACTTACCCGATCCCTACCTTACCGACATATTTTTCTCTGTAACGATATGTATACATTTATTGAGATACCACATTGAAAAATTCTATATTTGAAGCTAAAGCCTTAAGGTACGTTTGTCTGGTCCTAAATATTGACATTTGAAAAAAAAATTTTTTTCCAACATTTTTTTTTTATTTTTACAAAAATTTAAGACCAGACAAACATACATTAGCATATTTTCTTTAATTTTATAAATTTTCAATTTGATATCTTTATAAATGTAGACGTAGCGTTACAGAGAAAAAAATGTCGGTAAGGTAGGGATCGGGTAAGTAATACATGGCCTTAAAATTCAACAAAAAATTAATAAGAGAGAGATTAAGATTAATTTTTTTGATTATCGTTACACTCAAATCTCCCAATAATGACGAAATCCAGACCAGACGCTTTCCCAATATCAACGAAATTCCTTTTCTCAAATGGCACACCAATTGCGCATGTGTTACATCAATTGCACATGCAACCAATCAGATGTCGAATGCAAAGCGTGCGCAGTAGTTATCAAGCGAAATTTGAGAAAAACCTGAGATGAACGAACTTGCCATTTGGGAGAACTTGAGATTTGGGAAGTTGAAATTTGAGAGACTCGAGTGTATGCAT
Organism: Synergus japonicus; assembly: GCA_900474275.1. NCBI lineage: Eukaryota > Metazoa > Arthropoda > Insecta > Hymenoptera > Cynipidae > Synergus > Synergus japonicus. Next base: position 106,294 of record UCOH01010207.1, read on the forward strand.
GCTTCCTCTCTCTATGCGGTACCCTCGTTAATTGGCTCCCCCCCCCCTGCCCGCGCAGCGCACGTTGATGACGACTTCCTTTCCATTGGAGAAATGCTGCCATTAGTCAAAATTTGGCGCGCGATTCAAAATCGAATTCATTTAATTTGATTTTGAATCGCTCGCCAGATTGTAGCCAATACACTCGAATCTCCCAATAACGACGAAATTCCTTTTCTTCTTCTTCTTCTGCAATTCTACGTCGGCACTATATTTACTTTAAAGCTCCATATATTCGGCCATGACCAGGTTGTTGGGAATTCCTTTTCTCAAATGGCACATCAATTGCGCATGCGTATTGCGTATAATATAATATTTTTTAGCATTTCAAATTGCGCGCTAATAGAAACCAATCAGATCACGGAACGCAACGCATGCGAAGTGGTATTAAGTGAGATTTTGGGTCCATGCTCGACTCTCGACTCTCCCAATCGACAATATCCCAACCGGCAAAAGAGCCTCTGTCAAAGATATTATTACAGTAGATGCGGCGTTGAGCCAAAATTGTGTCCTGAATATATATAGGTAATCACTTTTTCTGTCCTATCGAAGTGCTGTCCTCTCACCGAACTACGAGTTCTAGCACTATTTTCCGTAAGATTTCGGATTTCGGTATATCAGAATTTAAAATTATGTTTTGAAGGTTAGGAAAGTTTGAAAACTTCATAAACATTACAAACAAACATATATTATTAAAATACGTGTTAAAATTTGTTAAATACATGTTACAATTATGTATAACATTGATTAATATTATTCATTAATATTAATCAATGTTATTTATTAATATTATTTATTAATATTATATTTGCCTTGAAAACTACCGTTAAAACGAAAAATATCAATTCTTCATAAAAATATGTGAAGTTTATTCTCAATTTAAAGAAAAATTAATTCTATTAGTCTACAGGAATATTTATAAACATTAGTCAAATCATTTTGAATTATATAAACAAATACCATTTGTTTAAATAATTTTGTTTTCTCAAATTCATTTTTTTAAAGAAAAATTATCATTATTGGTCTAGTACAACATTTATTAACATTATGGTTAATTTATTTTCGAATATCCTTTTTTATATATAACAAATGATTACTATTTATTTGTTTAGACAATTTTTACGTGCGAAATTTTTTTTTATTAATACAATAATTACTGCTGATCTATTGGAATATTTATAAATATTTATTTATTAATTTTGCTTCCTCATAGAGGAAGCTTTGTAGTGGTGTCGACAAAATCCAGTTTCCTAAAAAAGGTTTTTTTGAACGTATTTCAAGGGCAATATATCTAGTATGATGTCCTGAAAAATTGTCCGGGTGTGTGTGTGTTGTGTGTGTGAA
>UCOH01010209.1:0-42749 GCA_900474275.1 Synergus japonicus
TATATATATATTACGATCTTCCTTTTCTTTAAAGTCAAGGGGAAAAGAAAGAGAAGTAAAGTAATGAGAAGTGACTTCTCGGCTATATCCACGTGGCCCAATTAATGAGCCAGTTACTTTGGCCGCCATTCTTTTCGGCAGATTTATGAGGAATCAGACGCGGCACTCAGTCAGCTTTTGGTTTAAGATAATAAAAGGGCGGCGGGAACGAGAGAGGGAGTTATTCTGTAAGAGCGAGGGTGACGGTGGCCGATCAGCGCCGTCAAAATAATGATCAGCGTAAATAATGAGTCTCGTTATGCAGGCTTTTCGACGTGAAGATCACGACGAGGTGGACCCACAGCTTATTATACAACGCGGATCCGACCAACGATGATTCGTAGTCATTACCGACTTATAACAGGCGAAAAGGATTGCATGCGGCGACAACCGCTTATATATAAGGAATAATTTATCATCTCCAAATTTATCCGACGTATCAAAATATTTAAGGAGACACAAAAGACGATTAAAAAGTTTTAATGGACGTAACCGTAAACTTGAACTGTAATGAGAAATTGAAGACTCTCTGTTATATAAATAAAAGGTTTACGGTACCTTGTTTGTTCTGCCTTAGGAACACCTTATCTGTATTATTATTATTATTATTATTATTATTATTATTATTATTATTATTATTATTTAATTAATATTATTTAATTATGTTGAAAAAAGTATTTTTTTAAATTTTACATTGGTTTCTGTAAATTAAAAACTGCAAACTATTGTGTCATATATATACAGAATCATACTTTTAACCTCATCTTAAAATAGCGTATAAAATATCGATTACTGTTTATGAATAAATACGCTGTGCATTATTTTCTACATGAAGACCTATGTCAGGCACAATCATACTTTTTTAATAAAGAGCATACCAGCTGCGCTAAAGCTGCGTTACATAAATAAATCAATTGTTGCACTTGGAGCTTTATATGTATTCATTTTTCAATTTGATAAAATATTTTTGATTGATTGAAAATTTGAAAACTGGCTGACTTCTTATAATATTAATATATCCACAGAAACAATTTGAGATGTGACACAAAGGAGGATATTATATATTAAACAATTAAACTGATTACATACTAGATATTCCAGTTAAAAGTGGAAACTCGTAAAGCGACCATCTCACAGCAAATTCCCATGTATAAACAAGCTAACTACTATCTCTTTTCAATGTGAGTTTGTAAATCGTGTTTATTATCCCTCTGTAGTCTCCTTTCACTCCAAACCGAGTTTCAGTTGAAATGCCGAATTGATTAGCACGGTAATTCAGGAAGAAAAACCAAGAATCCGCATGGCATATGGTTATGTCGTTATATGACTTATGGTGAACAGATTAACAAAGAAAAGCCTGTAAATTCTAAGCAGTGTGGTCGTTATTTCCAAATGACTTCTTCGAAATAGTTGAGCAACATACTTTGATTTTTTTCTTACACTAACGAGTACATTTAGCATTTCAAAGAGGAAAATCACAGAAGAAACGGTTCACATTGTTGTTAGTTAGAAACTATTTTGTATTCATGACTCTTAGACTACCTACTTACTTACGCTTCCTTTCTTTAACCAGTTTATTAAAAAAGCACAATTAAATCATGATATTATAGATATTATAGATAATATAGCATATTTTAAATTTAAAACCTTAATAATATTATTAATAATTGAATCCCTTTAATATTAATATTACGGTACCAGAATGCTTAAATGATAAATCGTGCTCGAATTTCCTTTTATAAGAAATAATCCCCATCAAACATAAAAAATACATCAACGAGCCTCCTTAACTTTTTCTCTCCTCGACTTCATGAATCAAAATAACTTGAAAAAATCCCAACAAAGGGGAGACACGATAACTCGACCCCTGTTAGAAAACATGAAATGATCCAGCTACAATTGCATGAAAGGGGATCGATCAATTTCATTCTTCACGAATCGTATTTTTATCGAGTTTTAGAACACGGAATAGTTATGCGATTTACTTTAAACGTTAACTGCTCGATTCATAAGCAATCCGTTCCGGCCATCCGACTTGCGGTGCATATGCCACAGATTCGTGCACGCGAGGGAGCTAAGGGTCCCTCGCCAGATAGGGAATCAAATATATCGCAATTCATACAATGTAACCCCTAATGCTACTGTAATGTGAATATAATGGAGTTCGCGCCCCTGTACACTGTATATTTCTTACGATGGGTGAACACACACAGTGTCAAGCGTGCGGATTTGTCGTCTCCCTCGAAACCTAAACTGACTTCCGTGACGACAAATTCGACACGAGTCGCAAAACATCGGTTGACCGAACTATCTATTCTAGCTCTGCTGAAATTGTAAAACCAGTTGAAAAATATCCGTGTAATCGTTTTACGCGGAAGTCTTGCATTGAGAGAAAAATATTTAGACAGAAGACATTTTTTGTTATATTAATCAAATGCACGAAGAAAAAAGTGTTGAAAAAGATGCTATTGTTATTTATTCAGTTTAACTGTCCATTATTTCTAGTGTTTCTGTATTTAAAAAAATTCTTTGCAAGCAAGTTTCAGTCCTAATACACGTTTCATAATCAATAGATTGCAATTGCTTTTATGGCACTTAACTGCTGTCGTATTTCACACTCACCTTTATTATACATGTTATACTCCCCTGCAATTGATTCTATCAACTTAAACCAATAAATACCCTGTTTTCTTATGGTGACAATGCCTACATTCTCACTCAGAATTAATATAAAAGTGACATATATGTATAATTATGATAATACTCATTTCAATTCAAATACCTATAATTAATTTCAGTTGTGAAACTCGTGCAATTTTCATTATCATATTACTTATAATAAGCGTCCTTTCCAATCGACAGTCTTTAGCAATTAGCAAGAAATAAGGAGATAAATATGTATAGTGCTTTAAAAATAATTTTTACAGATTTCTTAAGGCGCTTCTTTGAGTTGTTTTCGAAAAAGGACAGAAGCGACTGATACAGCTACATTAAGTGGATCTTATCAATTCAAAAACATGGGTCTGATTAAAAAAACTGTTGTATGCTCAAATTGATACTTGCAATTTGTGCAAGCACTTATGCAAGTATCTAATCATGAAATATGTGACATCGCGGTGTCTGGCTATACACGGCATTGATCTACTGCATTTAACCGGCTACAATGTACAAAATGTACGTATATACTGCAGTCTCGTTTAAAAGTTGTAATGCATACCAAACTCACGATAACTAGCGTGTTACGTAAATCAGTACACTACTCCATTATCACAATACCTGCTTCTTTACGAGCAATTCATAAAGAAAAGGAAAGATAGGGAAAGGGTCGGTAGTTATCAGCGACAAAAATTCAATTACCCACCGAAAGGGCCCCGAGGCGAGGGTAGAGGCCGGGTCTCGACGTGAATTGAAAATATCGTAATCGCTGTTGCTTTATCCTTTTGTAGAAATTTTTACAGCAAAGCACTCGATGGAGTGACTCCCATATACAGTCAGACAGCTTCCAAGCGCATTAACGAAATATATACTATGAGGTTGTGTACCGCGACGGAAACCTACGGCCCGGTACACAAAGAGCGCATTAGCTGAGCCATAAAATAAAATAGCTTGCCCATTCTCTCACGAAGTAAGTCCAGGGAATTTCTGACGGTGAGTTTTGCACTCACGCGCCTGCGTATGCGTTTAACGTTCGATGCGTGCGTCGTTTTGTACTCAAACCTACGTAAGTATTGCTATATACTGACGCACATTTAAACGTCGGCCATTACGCTTGGTAAAGCTTAACGATGTCGGCCATTTTGCCGGGATGCGAATCGCGATAATGCCAAAAACAAGCAAATCCGCTTCTCGCCCGAATCGATCATTACACCAAATTGCCACATTAAGTCGTTTAATTAATCACTTGGCTTTAATTCGAAACCTAATCTTCGCAAGCACTCCTACTACAGATAAAACCATATTTGTTATAAGTTGTTATACATATATTCATTTAAAGGAAGTGTACTGTTTCAAATTATTGGTCACTTCAAAATTAGCATATATATTAAGAAATATTGACAGTTAAAACTTGTAATAAATATAAATTTAAAGAAAAAATCCAATCATTGAGAGGTGACCAGCTATTGTACCCATTACCCTATAAAAATAATATATAACGATCTATACTTCTTTTTATCTAAAGTCAGTGACATGTCACATGTTTATGGTGATGTATAATAAATTCATTATTTGTGTCACATAGAAACTAACAAGCAGAGACATATATATTGCATTAGCAAATGTTGCGTGTAGGCTTGTCATTGGTTGACACTTTTTAACTTTTCAACCTATATATGATAAAACTTCGAAGACCATAAGTCAACTGCATATCTCTTGTTATAAAATAACACGAAAAACGTAAAAAGAAAGTTTCAACTTATTATCTGAGTTCCTTAGGAAACATCATTACATCTTCCTTGTAATTAAAAAAACAAACTATAGCATCTCAATTTCAGGGAATTCAATGAAAACGAATGCCAAGACGATCTATATTTGTAAATATATGTCACACAAAAGTCATTATTACTGTGGCACTTAGATATTTACTGCATACTGACAAAGGCAATATTGAACCCTTCTTATAGAACAACAGGAAAGCAACCCTTTATGCAATGTACATTGAACTTGCGACGTACGATCGAAGCAACGAATCCCTCATTTAATCACCTTCTACTAGTTCATATTCCACGCACATTCTTTGCATCGTTATTCATATATTCTTTAATAGACATCGATTACACGATTATCATATTTATTATTCACCAAGGTATACTTTCGAACAATGAGCGTTAAGCCCCATTATCAGACGTGAATCTGATACGTTCCACCCAGATGTGGGCACCATACAATGTTTCTTGATTAAGTATGAAAAGAAGCCGATGCCGACAGACCAGAAAATGTTGGCGATTCATGTCATGGTGGATCGGATAAAAAGTGGTTTTTCATTGAAATGGAAGGATAATTGCTGTTTAGTTCTTTCAGGAGATTCTGCGAATGAATCAGAAGTCTAGACGAGTAATATAAACGAATGCTATGTATACTTAATTACCTATATGTAAATACTCACATATACATAAGAAAGGAATTAACATTGATGTAAATTGTACAATTGAGTGTTTTGATATGTTGTCTCAAGATTTGCTTCTTGAGAAACAGAATATCATCGTAAAATATAAAAATGAGTTTTTTATTGCCCCCCAGCGTTGATTGAAGCCTACATTCTTCCTCTACTTAAGAAAGAACGCCCGCGCAATTTTTATTGTTTCTTTTTTTTGCGCTTATTGTTATTAATTCTTCATGGTAGCCGAGCACTAAGAGCGTAAGCTTGTCAGGTCGAGAACCCGTGACTCACCCTCGACAACATGGTCGGCTGCAAGAAAGTGCCGTGTTTGCAGAATTCATTGAATCATTGCCATTCCGCGTGGCACGCGCCGCTTTCTGCGGACGGCAATTTTTCAATTGTTATTTCGAAAGAGTGAGAGGGGGAGGGGGTGGAGAGAGAGAGAGAGAAAGAAGGAGACAATGAATAATGCCCTCAGCGCGCGAAACGCAGTTCACGGTAAAGCCACGAGGAGGATCTACCAGGAGGGTGAGAAAGGATGACGAGCGTTATTATTTCATTCCCGCCAAGTTCGGAATAGATTGGAGTCAATTTCAATTATCCCTCTATAAATTGTACGTTACAACCTGTCCGATGTGCGATTCACAAAAATGTTCACTGACAAATTGGCCTGTTAAGCTCTAATAATGATAAGTATATATAATTGGATATAAATTCATATTATTCACAATGGAATTACTAATAAAACCTTATGTTCTGAAACTATACTTCTATAATTTAGAATTAGAATAATCTATTGCATTTGATTAATTGTAGAACAAGAAAAAGGAAAAATAAGACTCGGAATAATAAGAGAATAAGGACCATGAAGATATTTAAAAATGCAGAGATGGTATATGCAGTAAACATATTAATAAATAAATAGGCTTAGGACGCGAACTAGCAAAGACAGATAAACTTTTATAAAGTTTGTAGAGTGTATTTCGATTGCAGGAAATTAAATGTCGTCCCATACTTTTCTTTATTGATCAACTCTTTACTCCACTTTTCTATATAAGATATTTTCTTGGAGACTAGATTACACAATTTCCGTAAAGCAGTAGCCGAAGTAGCTAAAAGAAGTAAGAACACTCTGACTAACCGAAACGGCCGTCGGTGAAGCAGGAAGAGCTCTTTTCTTTATTTTACAACTGGAGCAAAGACCATTGTTACAATTTCGTAGAAAACAATTTTCTAGCTCATATATGCCGTTATTTCGCGGATCTTTCTTTAATTGAAATCGAAGGTGCACAGAGAAGTGAACATCTGCGAAAAGTGTATAATTAGAGAAGAAAATTAGACAGAACCTGGTAAAACGACCATAAGACCTGAAGAGGAGAAACGAATGAGTAGTGAGTCGACCTGATATTATACATTAACGTCATGCATGTGTTACCGCAGTTGTAACAATGAAGTCTCATTTCTAACCGTAATGGTCATTATGGTTTAACTGTACGATTACAAAGTAGAATCGTGGTTTCTCTTGTGCTTACATGAGCACAACTATAGGGGCGGTGAAAAAGATGCGATGATTCGTCGAGACATATTGCGGAAAACTTGAAAACAAACGATGCGTATGCAAATTAGTTATGGTATTAATACTGCTTTACCCTCGATAAACTCCTTGTCTGCAACTGTGGTTTTATATCCTCGACAAGAAACGATTAACAAAAGAGAAAGAAAGATTATAGAAAGAGTTTTATGATGTCATAATGATGTCTGTGGTATTCAGATGTTGGAAACACTTCCCAAAGAAGCAAGGGTCAAAGGAAACAACCATGTTTCGTCCTGAGACATTTGTTGCTACTAGAACTAGTGCATTTTGTATTCACATAGCCTGACATGTAATACATCCTACTTTTGGAACATTGGTTATTCGTCCAAACCCTCCTCTTGCTTCTATAGTAAACCCAGAAAACAACAATATTCAGAGAATCACTCTTACCCCGAAACGCGACCCTTACTACTTCTCCAAACTTGTTTTTCAAATGCGAATGTAATATCCACGTCCCATTAACTCCAGACACATGCAGTGGGGAGTGATGGTTTCAACCTTCCTTGGTGTATGTATACATCAAGAGGCGTTTTTTTCAGGTTCGAGTAGTTGGAGAAAAACGATGACACATTTTCTTTTAGGAGAATTGCCTGTGTAAAAAACTTGGAATATAAATAAAGTAGTCACAGACTAAACTGCCCTTTGCAGAAATTATAAATGGAACCATCATTCCAAACTTGAATATCTTCATCTAAAGAAAAGCGTAAACCATGGGCTTGTAAGACTACCTTATGATCATCAATATACATGCAAGCGAACTTTAATTACCTCGCGAACTCTCTTTTACGTACTGATCAGCCTCATGTTCTCTTAATTCGCTTGATTGGTTTTACTAGAAACCAAATATGGTATATACTGATTCTGGAAATGTTTCAAGTACCAAATCTAAAAGTATTGTTACGAAAGTTGTTGATAGGTAGACAATACTTTGTGCACAATAAATTCATCTTAGACTAAACTGCACAATTTGTTTCCAAACCATTAAGAAATCACAGAGCAAGTTCTAATTTGTTAATTATTAAACCAAAGCAACCAAAGTGGAACTCAAACCAAGCGAAAACGAGGTTTAATTACCTCACAAGATGTCTTACATACTGATGAGCTTCATGTCATCATAACTTGCTGATTGGTCACTTGGTATTAAGATCAAGTCATACTTCATGCCTTAAATCCTCCATCATCAGGATTAGATGTTTCCAAGCAGCACAAATATACCCCACTCTCAGGAAGCGATTCAAAATCCAAAATCCATCAAAAGAAAATGAACGTGAGGCTTCAGCCAAGTTTAAACTGGATCTTGATAACGGTTCAACGAAGAAGCGACGATAGCGTTCATCAAACTTCAAAGGACGGTAGATGGTGAAGCCACCGCGATCGTGCGAAGGGCGAAAGGTCGAAGGTACCCGAGTGGAGATCTTGCTGGACACGAAGAGTGATTTATAGAGGCCGCCTTTGTGCCGCGTTGTTTCGGTTAGACCGCGAGAAGATTCCCTCTCACCAGAAGATGAGAGGGCCAAGGGAAGGGAATGCTTCGAACGGAGATAGAACGGCCTCCAGCCAGACAGCGTGGCTCGTCGGCAAGCCAAGACTCACAGGTGCGCTACGGGCTACAGGGCTAAACCATGTCCTCACAAACACAGACACATACATGCCAAAAGACCCATAGCCACGGGTCATCCACACCCCCACCACACCTCGAAACCCATTACTTTTTCGACGATGCCAAATTACTCCTCTGCCTCTCGTCTTCGTCCGTGTATATACCCACCGGCGGAATTTCAAACACGGGAAGTGAAATTGTGTGTATTCGTACATGTGAGAGGATACACATGTTTGCCAAAAAGTCAGGTATATGATTGTATAACCTATTATGAGGAGAGAGAAAGAATCGGTGGATTTATCTCCTGGGAATTTCGAAAATGGTTTGGCGATAATCGATTTTTTGAGTATTGACATGCCGAATTAGCCAGGCTCATCAAGGATATACGTGTTTTAAGAGTTGTGAACTATACCTGGTGTCCTCGTAAGAATATAGTGGCAAAACTGGAGGCATGGATGGATGAATAATATACTACCCGTGCAGAAATTGTCCACTTTACTCCTTTTTAAAATGGATTTCTAATGAGGTTCTGCTGGTCGGCAATTCTATTTTCTATAAAAATATTTTTATATACTTATAGGGAATTAAGGGGCAACAATATCAATATCTCAGTAATGCCGCAATCTGACATTGGTATTCCCACCTTAAAATAATGATAATAAAACTGAGATATTGTTGATAATGAAACAGAATGTATTAAAGTTTTTTAATCCTGATGGAGTAGTTACCGGTAATTGTACAACATTATAGAACTATGCAGTAAAAACTAGCCAGGAGTCCAGAACAGAACCCTATCAAACTTTCTGTACGAACTTTTAAAGTACAGTTTATACTGTATTGTTAAAAAGCAACGCTCTTCTCCATATGATGATACATAATGGTAATGGACCATTAAATCATCTATATGCAACATAATCATGTATTCTATTTCGTCAAGAACAACAATCCTTCTTTAACAAGTTATTATAACCACTTTCCTAATATTCTACATCAATTTGTCCTATCAGCAGATGCTATTATGCTAACGATGAAATTCTACTGCTAACCATTAACCCTAATGCTGAACCACCAAATGTGCAGCTCAAACCATGAAATTCAATCCCTAATCACGAAGTTAATAGATCTTCTAATATAAAGAGTTCCGTCTGACCAAAAATCTTCTTCTTATCTCACGGAGCACCATATTGGCTACCGGTTCGGAACGAGGACTTCCCCGCAGCGGGGAGCACAATCACAAAAGCGGCATCGAACCATTCGGTCTGTAGCTAATATTTTCTGGTTCGGTTTTGCGGCTGCGGCGGCGGCAGCCAGGAATTCCATCCATCCATCAAGCAAGGCAAGCTACGCCGCGTTAGTTATAGGCAGTAGAGTATAAGTGTACCTATAGCCTAAGGGCAGAGGGGCGGAAGGCCACAACTATACGAGACATGAGGGAGAGAGAGTAAGAGAGAGAAAGAGAGAGAAAGAGAGAGAGAGAGAGAGAGAAGAGTGCGATCACTTCGGTGAAGGTGGTAAGAGGTGGTACGACGAGGTGAGAGAAGGTAAAGGTAGGGTGGTGTTGATGACGGCGGAGGCTAAGGCGGAATGCCTTTCATCTTTTCATCTTTGTCTTCTTCGCGCCCATCCTTGCACTCTCCTGTCTTTCTCACTCGGCATATGCATACACCTATAAGTGTCTAGCAACACACTCTCCACACCAATACGCTCAAAAATCCAAGCAACCCTAATACGAGACTTTAACACAGCTGAGATTTCATATCGGAAGGATCATCATCCAGCTTTCCTCTCTGTGAATCAGAATTGAATCGATTTCTGTAACTGAATCTCGTTCTGCTGATGACTGATGGTACTGATTTAGTTCTGATTTGATTCTGATTGAGGATACGTGGTAGAAACTCACTCGTAATGAGGATCTGGAAACTTGGAAAGGTTCTGGAAAGTTAGATACAGTTTTAGAAATTAGTAACTCGATTATTCTAATACATGTACTATATAGATGAGATACAACTTTACAATCTGCACGTCCCTTCGACAAACTGTTTTATTGATTCCACTTAGAGAAAGTTCAACAGATTTCAAAGGATATGGATCTGATTTCCAAGGTGATAATGGAGACAGTGATCATAATAATCAGAGGTCTCAATAGGATAGAAAGTGCAGATTGTTGTGCAAAGTCAATGAATAGGGTAGTAAATTTATCTATGACATTGTAAACCCACACTTGATCTATATTAGCAATATCTTTCATCGATTCTTGTACTTGATACTTCTTTGTGCTGATTTACAAAAAGATTTACAAAGGTTAAGCAGCACAAAAAGTTAGCGACCTTCGGCAATGGGAGAGGGGAAAGAAATTCTAGAGTTTACTTGTAACCATCCCCTAATAGTTGAGGAAAATTAAATACTCTTTCGCCAACTAGGATAGGAAAAAGACATCATTCCAACTACTTTACTCCTATCAAGGGAAACGGAATCGAAACGCTATTATTCTGTAAAATGGAATATTTGAAAAATATTTTATCGAGGAGGGTGAACTAAATTATAGGGTTTGTCTTATAACAACCCTCCATAACTGTTCAGAGGAAATTATACTCTTCCACTAACTAGCATGTGGAAGAGGGATCATTGAATCTTCAAAGAGGGTAGGAACAATTGTTATATACTTTATCATTCTTTTTTTTTCATATAATTCCTTTTCATTCATAACGGAAATTTACATTTTAAAACAGAAGACTTCAAGAAGCATATATAGCATGTTTTACCAATTCTTCATATTATCAACTGAAACCTATAAATCCATCCAACAACTGTTTTACTTTGTAATTTGTTGTCCATAATTCAGTTGCATTTACATTATTACTATTCAGTAGAACAGTTCAAATAGCAAATTGAAAAACGATTACCAATTCGCATTACCTCCGAATCTATAAATCTTCCATCAATTTCTTAACCTTTCACATTGTCAATTTAATTCCCTGACAAAGTTCTCTGTACCTGATCTATCAGCAAGATTTATAATCGAATCTTCTATTCCTCAACATAGGAGAAACTGGACGTAGTGTTTCTCCATAAAAGTAGTAATAATCCTTACTCAGCTAATAATAGGCAATTCCCTGGATTTTCACTCGATCTAGAAGAAGGTCTACTTGACTTTATCAACCTTCCCATCGCATCATCCTGAGAGGAACTTCGTATTATATGCTTTCGACCCTGCACCTCTTACAAATAAATCTGTTTCCTGAATGGGTGCAGATTACACATCATTAGAGAGTTTAGAAAGTAGTAGCTGCTCGTGATAAATTGAACCCACCGGTCTGGGTGTCGGATGAGGAAAGAGCATTTTACAAAGCGCGTATGAGACTGCTCAAAGACTCGAGTAATAATAATCACTTTTCGAATACTTATATACACCTGGAGTAATAATCGCTTTTCTCTATATAACGCGTTTCAGAAAGACCTGGTTGATTAGTATTAATGAGAGTTCAGCTACGTGTGGAATCGATTCCGCTGATGGAAATGTGCAGACTAGGGTCTCTCCCCCCGATTTTGTTGAAATGACTAAAAAAATCATTTCCACCAAAATTTAGCAAAATCGAATAATATTATCATCTCTCCCAAAGCCCTCAAAGTTTCTCATGCAATTAACATGCGGGAATTGAGGAAAACTATTGCAGGGTGTCTACTGATTCAACAAATTCAAATTCCAGGCGTTTTCCCGGTTTTTCAAGGCTAAATCCCTGATTTTTCTGGAAAGTAAAAACACAGTTTAATGCTACATCATACATTTACTATTATGAAGTTAACTTTTTTAAATTAACAAATCCAACAAATATTATATAGTTTCCCAGTGGGTAAAAAGACATTGACATTCTAAGGATGTCCATATGACATGTTAGTCAAAATAATGTCAAAAAGATGTATTTTTGACGTTAGACGTCTTTAGGACATCATTACACTCAGAAAAATATTTTATGCAACAGAATATGTTTTGTTGGCTGAAGTAAATGTTTGTTAGTTCAACCAAACGATTTGTTGGTTTAACAAAACGTTTTCTTGACCCATAATAATTAGGTTGAGCCAACAAAAAATTTTGTTGCATGAATACCAACGAAATTATTTTGTTGTCCGAACCAAACCTTTTTCTGAGTGTTGGACTATCATAGACGTCCTAAGGATGTCTTTAGGACGTCTTCAGGATGACAGTGACTTTTTACCCACTGCGTTATTACATATTATTTATTTATATTATAATTTTACTCTTTTTAAGAATAAACTAAGACAGGATGAGCACAAGATTCCTAAAATCCTTTAAAACTCCACGAAAAAACTTTAAAATCACTTGAAATGCGTAAAAAATCTTTTAAAATTTTCGAAAACTTTTCGAAATTCCACTAAATCTTTAAAAATTCATTAAAAAATCTCATGAAAACATTTAAGATTCCATGAGGAACATTAAAATCCCTTAAAATCACTTTGAAAAATCAAAATTTAAAAAATTTTTACAAGCTTTTTAAAGTCCTTTAAAATTCCTTAGAATTCCTTACAAATTCTTTGAATTCCCTAATCTTCCTTAAAAATCTCTTAAAATTCTTTATAATCATTGAAAATGTCTTGAAATCATTAAAAAACCTAGAGAATCTCAGAGAATCACTCAGAAAAATATTTTATGCAACAAAATATGTTTTGTTTGCTGAAATCTGGCTGAAATAAATTTTTATTAGTTCAACCAAACGATTTGTTGGTATAAAAAAACGTTTTCTTGACCCAACAATAATTTGGTTGAGCCAACAAAAAAATTTTGTTGCATAAATACCAACAAAATTATTTTGTTGTCCGAACCAAACCTTTTTCTCAGTGAATACCTGAAAACTATTTATAATCCTTCGAAATTTTTAGATAGTTTCTAAAATTTGTTAAATAAATTGTAAAAGTTATATGTGTAATACTGCAAGTATTTACTCAACTACTAATCAGACTTAATTTTGAGCAACTAAGTTACTCAATCAAATTATAAAATATGAAACAATAACTGAAGTGTATATTGACTTATTTCTTTGGTAGACATTATTTGCTATGACATAAAACAAAAATAGTTTATAAAAGTAGGTTGTTGAAAGAATTCCAGGATTAAAAAAAATTCCAGGCGTATTCCCAGTTTTTTCCTGGTATACAAAATTCCAGTCGTTTTCCCGATTTTTCCTTGTGTCATCAGAAACTTTGAGTTTGGGGTAGATCTTAATATTAACCGATTTTGCTAAAATTTGAGATAATTTTTTTGATCATTCCACACAAAATGAGGGGGGGGGGAGGCCAAGAAGAATCGAAAATCGAAGAATAAGGACCACTAGTAGACAGACTACACTGCGAAACTCTGTGTTAGAAAAATTACTAATATCGATAGCAAGTAGGGGCAAAATCCCAAAATTGAGACATTTTAATAAAGAAAATAATAAATTTTACTATTTCAATAATAAAATTTATTATTTAAATAGTAATTTTTCCTATTTAAATAGTAAAATTTATTATTTTCTGTATTAAAATGTCTCAATTTTGTGATTTTACCCCTACTTGCTATCGATATTAGTAATTTTTCTAACATAGAGTTTCTCAGTGTAAAAATGTACATATTGCAGTATGTAATTGAATTTTGATAATAATCATTGTCCCTAACACATTGCGGAAAGTTCTGCTTGATGCGATATTAATGAGAGTTCAACTATACGCCGTATCGATTCGCGGGATTATATGGAAAGCGGTTAATTAAAATTGCGACGCTCTTCACGGCTGAAACAAGATGGGGAGTCAAGGTATAAGAATTTAATGTCGCCTCGCACTCTGAGTGGAATCGATGCACCAACGCCTCGTCATTATTCATGCCATAACATTACGTAGCCATCGGCTTGAATGTAATATGTAACTTCTAAGCGGAGACTTTATAACGAGACTTGAAGCTGGTACTGCTGGTAGTAACTTTGCCGTTCGCAACGGGCGGAGGGCTGTGAAAATGAGGGATAGAAGAGGTTTGCATGAAAGAGAGAGAGGCAAAAGAAGAGCGAGGCAAAAGGGGTTGGTCTGAGGAACAAGCGGAGAAAGGGAGCATAATTCATTTATGCATTGTACTATGCTCCACGGTGAGCGATACCAGTACAATGGCTACCTCCCGCGATAGAACTTCTCTTGTAATGAGCAGGACATGACACGCAACCGATTCTTTGCGCTCACTGTACTCCGCTTTAGTATCATTTCCCAGCACATCCATTTAAAATTGGTTTGTAATAATAAATTTGTAATAGCGATAAGTTTCGCGGGGAAACTGCTTATTGATATTCTTAGAAGCTATACCTGTCCGTGGCTGTATTCATGAATAGATGACTATTTTATACTTCATGGAATGATTATAGAGGTAGCTGAGAGTGATGAAAGCTTCTTTTTTGATTGACGTATAGGTGATGTATGGTAAATTAAATTCAAATTGACAGTAAGTAATTGGAAGTGTTTATTGTAATAATCTACAAGGGTAGATCTTCTTCCAGAAAAGGAGAAACATTTCAGTGAAAAACTGCCCTCTCTTCATTTCTAAAATATACGCGGAGAAAAATGGATATTCAAACTCCGTATCTTGGATACTGAGCTATGGGACAGTCATCTAAGGATACTCAGATCAGCTTCAATATCTAGATACTCAAATATAGCGTGATTAAGTATCTAAGATATTGAGTATATGTGACAACTATCTAAAATACTCAACAGGATGAATATCTAGATATTTATAGGATGAATATATTTGTAATTCAATGTTTTGACTATCTACACTGTAAAAAAAAACTTCAATTACTTTAGTTGAAGTTTTATACAATTACTGTAGTTGAATGAATTTTAAATAAAATATAGTTGATTTTTCAATCAAAAGTAATTGAATTTTCAATCACAGTAAATGAAAAATGGTTGAATTTTCAATATATTTCTAATAGTGTAGATATTAAGTTTGAATATCTATTTTTCTCTGTGTAATTCAATTTTTTGACTATCTACACTGTAAAAAAAAACTTCAATTACTTTAGTTGAAGTTTTAAAGAATTGCCGTAGCTGAATCAATTTTAAATAAAATATAGTTGATTTTTCAATCAAATAGTTGCATATTCAATCAAAATTAATTGAATTTTCAATCACACACTGAAAAAAAAATGTTTTCATCACAACAAAAACGTTTTGTTGAACATTTTTTGTTGCCTCAACAAAATTTTGGTTCCCAACACAAAATTATTTTGTTGGTAACACAAAATTTTTTTGTTGAGCCTGTTTTGTTGTGCCAACACAAATTTTTAGTTAGACCAAAAGATATACGACAACGCATGCGTGTCCGTCAGTCATGATTTTTCATAGCATAAAAAGCATGCAATAATACAAATACATATAAATTAAGTATAAATAATGTAAAAATAATTTTAAAATTAGGTAAAACAGTTTATTAAATTTTATATACCTCGTGTCAACAAAATAATTTTTTTGGGCCAATAAAATAGTTTTGTTAGGCCAACCAAATGACTCAACAAAAAAATTTTATTAGCACAACAAAACAGTTTGGTTGCATAAATAACAACAAAATTATTTTGTTGAGCCAACCAAATTTTTGTTGGTCAAGCCAAACTGTTTTTTCAGTGCAGTAAATGAAAAATGGTTGAATTTTCAATATATTTCTAACAGTGTAGCTATTAAGTTTGAATATCCATTTTTCTCTGCTTAATTCATAAAAGCTCTTCTTTCTAGTTTGGTTCGTAAACGCATATTTATAAACCTAACTACAAAAAAAGGCTTTTATAAATTTTACTCTTGATACGATAAAGTGATAGGTGACTTGCATGAACTGCATTTAGAGAAATTGATTGATTTATCAAATAGTATATGGTTGGCAAAAAAGAAAACAATTTATTGGGACAAAGTAAAATTGTTGCAAAGTAATATTGTTTTCGCGACAACAGTTTGGTTGTGAAAAAAAGGCTCAGAAAATTATTTTGTTATCATTAGTAAATATTTTTTCTCACAACTATCAATGTAGGTAACATTTTAACTTTATGGTTCACGATAGTTATAGGGACACTAAGTGAAAGAAAAGCGAAGCGAAAAGGGTTGGTTTCTGGACAAAAAGTAGAAAAAGGGATTCATTTATTCATTGTACTGAGGTCCACTGTGAATAATACCAGAAAATTAGCGACCTCTCATATGATAGAACCTCCCTTGTAATAAGTACGACGTGTCACGCAACAACCGATTATTTGCGGTCTACAAAAGTCGATCTAGGATCTTTTTGCGACTGTCGTCGCAGAAAAAGTAACTTATTGATATTTCAAGAATATATCGTTTATATATTTTATGAAGAGTTTACTGTTTTATGTTTGGGATGATTATAGAGGCAGTTGAGGGTGATGAAAGCGATGTATCATTCTGGTATCATGAATCATTGATGAATTTTTCTGCTACAATTTACTTTATGTACTTCTTAAAGTCAAAATATGAAAAAACTAAAAGAATAAATGTACAATAACATTTTAGATATACATGTAGGAGTAAAAATCTTCCTTTCATTTTGAATCGCCGGATGTCGCACATTTCTTTAATTTTCTTCCGATTGCGGCTCTCGACTGAAAAAAAGTGCTCGGTGGTCAAACTTTAAGTCTTCCAATTTGCGGCACAAAAACGAGAAGAACCCAATAAACACCTTCTATTGTCTGCTTGAACTTCCTCGAAGCGTGAAATCAATGCATTTTTCCTTTTCATTGATATATTCTCGCGGTCAACTGGTGGTGCGTATACTTTTTGGGAATATCAAGTGTACTCGCTTAAATAAAGGGCCTGAGAACAAAAATTTACCGCTCAGAAATATATCACGCGAAACCACAAGGAAGCACAAGAAATGATCTCGGATCGTGTCTTGTAACGAATCGTGAAATCTGTCACGTTTAACCACTTTGATGAAGGGGATTTTGTGGCTGTAGAGGACATTGTTCCAATTTAAATAAATTCAGTGTGAGAACGTTTTAACTCAGCTTAAAATTGCGATCTTCAAATCAAAAAGTAAAATTTCAGAAATTAGATACTTTTAATAATAATTAATAATACTTTCAATAATTATTATTTCTGAATATTATTAATATTTTTTAATCCAACTGTGAATAAGCTCACATTGTTTTTACTTCAAACTTTTTCACTTTCATACACTGAGAAACTCTATGTTAGAAAAATTACTAATATCGATAGCAAGTAGGGGCAAAATCGCAAAATTGAGACATTTTAATACAGAAAATAATAAATTTTACTATTTAAATAGTAATTCTTCGAAATCTTTGGATAGTTTCTAAAATTTGTTAAATAAATTGTAAAAGTTATATGTGTAATACTACAAGTATTTACTCAACTACTAATCAGACTTAATTTTGAGCAACTAAGTTACTCAATCAAATTATAAAATATGAAACAATAACTGAAGTGTATATTGACTTATTTCTTTGGTAGACATTATTTGCTATGACATAAAACAAAAATAGTTTATAAAAGTAGGTTGTTGAAAGAATTCCAGGATTAAAAAAAAATTCCAGACGTATTCCCAGTTTTTTCCCGGTATACAAAATTCCAGTCGTATTCCCGATTTTCCCCTGTGTCATCAGAAACTTTGAGTTTGGGGTAGATCTTAATATTAACCGATTTTGCTAAAATTTGAGATAATTTGTTTGATCATTCCAGACAAAATGAGGGGGGGGGGGAGGCCAAGAAGAATCGAAAATCGAAAAATAAGGACCACTAGTAGACAAACTACACTGAGAAACTCTGTGTTAGAAAAATTACTAATATCGATAGCAAGTATGGGCAAAATCCCAAAATTGAGACATTTTAATATAGAAAATAATAAATTTTACTATTTCAATAGTAATTTTTCCTATTTAAATAGTAAAGTTTATTATTTTTTGTATTAAAATGTCTCAATTTTGGGATTTTGCCCATACTTGCTATCGATATTAGTAATTTTTCTAACACAGAGTTTCTCAGTGTACATGCGTGTTCAGATATGAATGAATGAAAATTGAATAAGCCCGACTTTTTCTCGAGTAATTAAATGAGTTAAATAGCCCTCTTAATAATTCATTAAATTTTAATTTTCGAAGATATTGAAGAAGGAAGGCTTGTTCATTTTATGAGTACCGAGAAAAGGACTTGTTGAGTTTCTGGAGAAGCAACCTTCGTGATTGTAAAGGATCGAAATGCAAGTCATCCCATGATCGTTCTCGCGGATCAACTTCTCGTGCGTACGTTATCTCTTTTATAAGCCTTTCGGTAGTAGTGATCCGATTTCCAGAGAGATCTCTTTTTTGTTTCCACCTCAGCTTGTCGAGGCGTGTCGACTCGTCGTTCTTCGAGGATCGTTAATTAAATTTATGAGAAGAAGCAACCGTGAGACTTGATCCGAGACACCCCCGTGAACAAGTGCTGGGTGGTATGTATATGGATACGTTTCGGTATTTATCTTGCGGTGTCTCAATTCTTTTCATATAGCCTCCACCACTTCTGTAAACCGTTATATTTCAATATTTAATGCTGAATTATTCTTCCCCTTGGTCGTTTTGTGGAACAACACTAAATTCGACGGTTCCATATTTAAATTCCATTTCATTTTCTTATTCTTACAAATTAAAACTGTCTAAATTTGATTCACTCCCCAGAAAAAATTGTAACACTGTATACTCCTGTTGAAGTTCATCGCGTGTGGCTCTTTCGTTGGGGGTCTCTCCTTTATTTTGAATGCAAACATGCCTTGGCTCTATAGACTCTAAAGGAAACAATAGACTAACAATAAGCAACCTTTCCACAAAATCTGCGATTAGGTTTCCTCGCTAAATTATCACACAATGAGGCCAATATCTGAATTCGGAACGAGAAGAATGAAGAAGCGATGCGACGCTAAACTCTAAACAGAAAAGTGAAACACAATAATGTTGGAAGAAAAAGCAGGATCATGGAACAAATGATAGGTGAGAGGTCTAACGATGATTTGTGTAACTTTTTGGATGAGCATTAAAAGCCTTCGTTGGACTGGACTAAACTGGACGAGGAAAAGGACTAGAAATAAATAAGCAAGAAAAAGATAGAGGAGGAGCTAAGTCAGCTAAGGCTCCGTTGAATTCTCATATTGATGTCGGGGGCTGAGCCGAAAAGGGTCGTTCTAATTCCCCGCAACAATGATCGACTGTAAATCAACTCTACAATGGCATCAAAAAGGCTCTGCAACTTCGTGGTATCCTAATGACAGCCAGCCGCTGTTGATGTTCTTTTAACTACTTTCCAAATCAAGGAGTTCAACCATCTGATTAAAAACCAACGCCTCTCCTTCCATCTTCCCACTATTGAAATAATTATTAATTCAATATCGGAATATCACATATGTTCGTTTTGATATTTTTAATAGGGAGCAACATTTTTTGTGAACTTGAATCTTTCTTTGTTTTGACGTAATTCCGCCATGTTAAATAAATATCTTCACAAAAAAAATACTACCTATAAATGAGATATATTAATGTTTTAAAGTGATATATGCTGTTTACAAGAAATTTACTGCAATTACACTCTAAAAAAAATTCTATTAACAGTGAAATTAACTATTAAAGGATTGCACTTGTAGACTACTGGGTGAAGTACATTGTTTCAGTTTTAGTTTCCCTATTAAAGAAAATAGTTTGACAGAAAAAGGATAACATTTGAAAGGAAAATCCTTTTACCGTAAAAGGATTTCTTCTCATACCAATTTTGAATAGAAAATCCTTTCACGGTAAAAGGAATCGTTTAACTGTCAATAGACTGTTTTTAGAGTGTACATAGAATTCTCTCTTCTATAAATTAAAAATGTATAAATCAATTTGAAGATAAAGATAAAAGTATAATAAATACCTATTTTTATAGAATATGAAGAGATGGAATCTCTGACATTCTGAAGCAGCAGATATAAATACTAAATCAAAACTGGGAAAGGTCGGTGAATAATCAGAAGTTAATCATCCACATACGACATTTGTAAAGATCAATCTGCAAAAAGAAAGATGGAACTTGAAAATAAATCTTCCTAGCAATAAAGTTTTTTATTATATGAAGCGATTGCAACTCATTTTGAGAGACGGTTTAATTATGAAGATTATAAAACAATAAAACCTGTAAAATATGCTTTTAATTGAGTACAATAAAATTTCTTACAAATAAATGGATACAAATTTATAATTGTACTTACTTGTCATTATTGATGTAACTGTCTAATCTCAAAACACTTTACTGACGTAATTATACGAAGATCAGGTAACATAAAAAGTATTTTTATTCATTTTAAATTATATATTCATAAAATTTTGAAATATTAATATTTACCATTCTTAGTGAATCGAAAAATAAAGAGAAGTCTTTTGGATTCGTTTTGATGAAAAGAGGATTAAGTAAAAGAAATTCGATTATCGGTACGTAGATATATATATATATATATATATTCGCAGTATGTACAATAATTTACTTTGTCCTAGGTTTACAAATACTTTTTTGTGTGAGTGAGTACGTAGACTAATATGCGTATGAATGATAACGAGTGTGTATGTCGTTATAACACCGAGTATACGAGAATTCGACCTTTTATTAATAGGTACAGACCGTTAATTTTTTTTCTCCACTAACGTAATCACTCTATTACTCGCTACGTTTATTACGAATATAGCCGAAACATCACGCTCACTGTCATCACAGCAATCTTCCTGCTTGATTAATCGAGGAATATCGAATGCTTCTCTCAAGAGATGGCAAACTAATACTAATATTAACTTAATTGCCATTACACTCATACCTCATGAGAAAAAACTAATCGCCACAATCACAACAGTTCCAGCAATATTTTCAAATATTTTACACCACATATGTACAATTTTCATGGTGACTATGTTTATCTTTTATTTTTTTTCTAGAAGAAGTCTGCTAAGCTCTCTTTCTTCACAGAAATTACTTTATTTACAATATTAAAATGTCTCTATATATGACTTTTTAGGGTGGCGATTCGGCGGATTATTTCAAATTCCCGAGCATTTCGTTGTTTTCCCCGGACAACTAAAAAGTAACTTAAAAGAAAATAAAATAGACTGAAAGTCTTTTTAAAATTCCTTTAAATTCTACGAAATCTCATAAAATCCCGGATAACGTTGAGTAAATTTCTACTAGTAAATAAATAAAAGTTTTAGGAAATTTGTAAACTTTGTTAAAAATGTTTTTATTCCAATAAATGTAAAAAAAATCATCAGACTAGACGTCTGAAACTTTAGCTCAATTCATATAGTATAGATCAATATTAAAAAAATAAAAACTTGAATTTTATTGCGATCAAAAGTAAAATCCCGGTCTTCTAATCATAAATTCTCGGTGATATCCCGGTCAAGTCACCACCCTGCTTTTGCATAGTTTTGCACCATTCACTATCCTCAGAAAATTTGTAATCCGAAAATTTAAATTATTGAAGAGTTTGACAAATGTATGAATTGACTTTCCTTAGACAATTATGTATAACAGATATATCACATGTATGAAAGAAGGAAAATATTTTTAAGAATCAATGTAAAAGATTCGACTTTTTGGAAATTTCTTCTTGAAAATGGACACTTTTGTGTGAAGGGTGATGCAAGGTATATTCCTCGCCCGAGGTGCCGCCTTATACCAGAAACCGGCCCTTGTCTTATCGATCTTGTGCTCTAAAGTTTATAAACGCACACTTTGAACACCGATTTCGCTTTTTTCTCTGATATAAATTGTAATCGATTTCCGTATTATACCTGAAGCTAAACCGATTCTGCGTTCACTGGTATCGAGATTCAAAATATTTTAATGCAAATTACTCTGTTCTAGTTGGATTCAGGATTAGATCTCACTTTAGATCACTATTATCGTTCGAGAAGAAATAAAATAATGAAAGTAACGACAATGGGAATAATGAATAATAAGAAAATTTTCATAGTTTAAACCTCCACGAGGTGGAGGTTTATTTAAATATTCCTCTTTGAATAAGTAGGTTGGCAAAGATCTTCGACCTTTGATTTTCGTCGAGAGGTTATTTTGGTGTTGATCGGTATTTCGCTTTGAATACATTTACTTTCAAGAGGCGATAAATTAAACACTATGTCTACGAAACGAACGCGGTTCCTTTCATCGGAGTCAAATGTTGCTCTATCGATCCTTTGGTCACGCGAGTTCGGGATCTTCTACATCGATCCTCGTTACCAGTTGCACGCCAGGTTTACTTTTTCGCTTCACAAGGCAAGATTTTCAATTGTATTCGTGCCAGAATATAAGGTTAGCGCAGAGAGAGTGGACTCGAAAATTAAAGTGCATCGTTCTCCAAGATGAGAAAATTATAATAGGTTACTTCATCCATTTGTCAAAGAATTCAATTGAAAGAAAATACTTAACATTTCATACAGAAATGAAATATTTCAAAGAATTATACGTCATAGAAGATACTTTCGATGAACAAAGATGAAGTAAACATTATAAATCTTCAGCAAAAGTGTACCTTTACAAATAATTGCACACTACTTTTATTATTTATTGTCTCAATTAATTAGAACTTTATATTTCATTAGTTTATAGAAATATCTGTACTAAACCTTTCAAGTTGCTGTAAAATTTGTATCTTTAATTGTTTTTGTAGCTTCAGGAAGGATATTCCTCAGACCACGTATCACTAATGTTCAATCTTAAGAACACAAGATCGACACAGACTTCGGGGCACCATTTCTCGAAACTTCACACTTCTTCATTTATCTTCATAATAAATTTCCATTCTATAATCAAATTCAACACCTTACGTGGTAGTACCGTAAGGTGGTCTCTGGATCGCGTTGCTCGTAACCACACCCGACAAGGGATACCCCGCAGCGTAAAGCGGTTTGGGCATACTCAGCATGGTCGTTGTTTTCCTTTCAACGACCTCAAACGACTCTCTCGAGGCTTTTTCCTCTTCATCAGGTGCGATGATATTCTCAATCGTGAAGGGCTTTTTCGTCCTCTTTCCCACCTGTTTCAAGGGACTGCTATTCGTGTTTCTAATGGGCACTATCTCAAGACCAGGACTGGTCCTGGGAGTTCTTTGTTGAGTAATATTTCCTTGAGAATTTTCAAAGCCAGGAGACAGTCTAGAAGCATAAGTATTTGAAGACAAGGTTGGAGAAGTTGTGTCTGGATAGAGAGTCTCCAATCTCGAAGAAGTTGAGGAAGGAGACTCTTCATCCCCATGTCGTTCTCGATGGTAATATCCAACTTCATAGGCGCCTTCCGTAAAGGATTCAACGTCCCTTCCCAAGGATCGAATTGCAGATTCGCTTTCGACCATTGGTAGAGCTGGAATACCTCGCCGCCTGTCTGATAGGTCAGAGGTTGATGAGGAATGAGTGTAAGCTGGTAGTTGAGGAATATAAGAGGTGGCCCCGAAACCGGTGAAATTCCAGGATCCAGGGTGAAGGAGAGCAGCGGCTTCGTAAGGACTCGCAGCTTCACTTCCGACATCGGGAACTGAACTTGCCAGCCTTTGTCGAGCTTCCGGGGAGAGGAGGTAGTATCCGGTGCAGGGGATGTTGGCCCGACATGCGTCCGTCCCGGTACCGACGCCTGCCGCCGCCTCCGAGAAGCCGAAGCCACCGGTAGTCGCCGTCGCTGCAGCCGCTGCAGCAGCCAGCATCATTCGCCTCTCCTGCATCTCCCACCTGAGGAAAAGGATTCTTCATTGTCGAGAGAACAGTGGTGTAATTTAACTTATCTATTAATATCAATGGGTTTAAAATTTGTTTGATAGGTTTTTAGTAAAAGATCAAGAGATTTCAAAAAATGAAGGTCTTTTAAGGATTTCAGGTAGAATTATGGAATTTTGAAAGAATCCAAAGATTTCGGGTTATATTATAAATATATTTTCAAAGCCAGTTTTCCTTGAGATTTTCTTTTCAGAAATTAATTATCAGAATTTTCAATTCTTTTTTTTTTCGAAGTGCAAACAAAAAAATTCCGAATAGGTTGAAATCTTTTGAAATTTTTTGAAATGATGAGAGCTGATGTAAACTAAAAGTCCACAAGAACCGTTTTTCATAATTTAAAATTTAGACCCGTAAATATTGTGAGACATTGTTTAATTTGTAGGAAAGTTAAGCATCTTTTTGAGAAGTGAAAGCAGGTTGAAAAGGTTGGATATTTAGGGGTATAAAATATCTCGTGGCCACTTACTGTAATTGGACAATTTATAAAATGCGCGCAGGTTGTGTAACGATTATTCCGGGTAATTTAAAGAAATAACCAAAGAGATACGAGCACTTAGTTTTATAAGGTTTAGCAACAAACTTAACGATAATGATAACGAAAATCGTCTATTTCCATTAGTGATAATAACATTCAAACTGTAGTAGTTTAAAAGTTCAATTGGTGCTCGAATAACATTTTAAACAGAAGAATTTATTTTCTGTTTTAGATCTATATCTTTTTACTAAAACTCGATTGCAAAGTCTGAGATAAATTTCATTTAACAAATCCGCACAGGCTAAAAATAACTTTCAAATAAAGAAAACCATTTTAGGCCTAATTCTGTAAATGCGCTACAATTTTAGAGAATAAAAACGCTATTATTTTCAAATTTATATGACCGCTGGTTTTGGCGGATTAAATAAGTAATAGTCTACGCTATTAGTGTTATACTTAATCATACATTTTTAAGCAATTATCAGGCACAAATTTAAGATTATGTGCATTTTTCGTCTTGGGCCGTATTTCTCGCTTTTCGCGGACTTGATCGACGCATAAATTACCATCAACATATAAATTCTCACCTGAGAAGATCCTCTCGCAGACGGTGAAGATTTGCTGCACTAAGTCCATTACTCGCTTCGCCAGGACTCGTTGAACTGGCCGGTTCTGGCCGAGGCGGAGGCATGGCCGAAGCCAGGGCTTGCAACTCAGACTTTAAAAGCTCCTTGTCTGGTTTATGAAGCTTAAAACGCTTTCGTCTTCGAAGAAGAGATCCATTCTCGAACATTGAAAGAGCCGCGGGATGCAGAGCCCAATAAGCTCCCTTTCCTGGCCTGTGAGGACCTCGCGGTACCTGTAATTCCAAAAATCAAGAATATTGAATAAGTTAAAAATCGTTAGAAAATAAACTTAATAAATGAATATTAAAAAATTCCAAACAATCTAGAGTATAACTGAAAGTCAGTATTATTTCCCAACTTTTGGTTTTGTTTATATTTTAAATTCCACCAAAGGAAAAATGAAAATACTGAAAATCCTGTAACATAATCTATTTTATATCGTTAAGCGAATAAATTTCCACTCCTTATTTAGATATTTATCAATATTAAACCGGATACGCGCGATTTTTAGCAGAGATTGCGAGAAACATTATTTTCATCTTGAAAGTAATGAAAATATGATGTAGTCAGTAAGCTTTCTATATTCATTCGAAAGTTCAAAGGAAAGTCATATAAAAATAATGTCACCATATCAAAGTTAAACGCGAATCTTCATAAAGTTTTATAATATCTCTAAAATATGCATGTGAAATTTACTATTGCATTATAAAGTTAAAACAAAATCAGCATGCATGTGTATTAAGCATTAACTTTATCAAATTATCATTAAATTAATATGCATCTGCAAATTGCTAACATTTACATGAATTGGTATTCTCTCATGCATATAAAGTTCTTTTTTTAACTATTCATCAATCTCTGTGGTATATAAGAAGCAATCGATTGTAACTATTGAGCATCATATGGCAGTTGCTACAAGACCGGTAGTAATATCAGTAAAATTATGCTGCGCCGTTAAAACTAATAATCGACGCAGGAGCCGCGTCGCATTTATGGCGATTCAATGACGCAATGACTATTATAATACTAATAACAATTAGGTACAACACTAACGAATCTGTAGGTGCGTCGCTAACACCGTTACTTTATTATAGTCTAAGTCTGAGTTAAACACCTCAGATTTTACAATTTATGCACCTCCAGTATGTATTATTAATGATTTGTTTGAGTTTTCCACTCAGATAATTCTATTGCAAGATTGTTAGTTGATTAAGCTACACGCATTACACACAGTCTTGGAAAAATCTCATAGAAAATTGTGTAAATTAATACCTGGTAAGTTTCCGATTCTTATCGTTTAAGACCTACAGGAATTGCACACATCAACTTTTCTAAACCATCAAATTAAGAGTAATCAAGATTTCGAATTACATATTGCAGACATTCGATTTAATAACAAACATTGTTATAAATTGTTTAATATTAAATCTAAAAAACATTGACATCTTATCATTATGCGAGACATTTGGAGATCAAATGTTATATTCTATTTAAAAGGAGTAAATGTGCTATTGTGATTGGTTTAATTTGAAAGCTTACTCCTGACTGGCATGTCATTTATAAAGAACACTATACTACCAATTATCTAAACGACACTTGCTCGGTAAATGATGAAATAAAAATGACCACTGAAAAGTTAATAGCACAGCTGCTTACGCGTCCGTCAACCATATCACAAATTAATGAAGCAGTCACCGGACTAGGGAGTTTCAAGGGTTTCTTTGCTTCATTTTCGCAAACTCTCCACACATTTCTCTATACCGGAAAGTACATTTTTGCACAATTATGTCAAATTATGTCAAGCGTTTATAAGTATATTTATGTTAAACTGGCCAAGCTGAAGCACGTTTTTAATTGAAATTGATATTTTTAAATTATGTGATTAGCCCCTTTACAACTTTATATATATATATATATATAAAAAACTTACAGGCTTTCCATTTTATAGAGACAATTTACAGAGGAAGTGAATAATACTTTTAACAAGCTTTTATCTTGAATACATATCTAATAAAAATTGCAGCTTATAATTTCAGTTCAAAAAGTTCAAAACATCTGATACGTAAAATTTATCTGATAAAAACAAAGGTTTTCAACAATTTAATACGAAATATGTAATTCAACGCCTCGTCGTTTTGCGTGTCTATAATTGTATTCAGGTGTCTGGTCGTTCTGGCCGTAACTACTGCGAATGCCAGAATGTCACTTATTTAAAAATAAGTATTCATTGAAGTAGTTTAACAATTTATCAAATTGTGTAAACACTTCATTCCTATTGCTAACTCACTTGTATTTCTACTAAATGTATAAACATATATTACCGCAATCAGATTTACATCTATAAAAACCATATAAAAACCAAATAGCTTCAACCAATATATATACCTAATTAAACACGTTTTTTTTTCAATAAACCTGCGGAAATTGGTTTTGAAACTCGTCTTGTTATCCGTATAGAATCGGTATTCTAGAGTTATTCTAACAGCAAATTAATTTCTTACTTAACTTCTAATCAAACAGTGTTATCAGATAGAAGTAAATTATTTAGCTTGAGAGAATTTTCATTTTCACGGGTGAGAATTAATTGCTCAAGCAAGTTTTAATTTCCCTTCAAGAAAATTTAATTTATCTAATTTTGGACGAAAAATACAGATAATTATGAGTATAAAATATAAATAAATTGAAGATGACCGATCTTGAAACAAAGATATGAGTAATAGGGACTATAATAAGCATCATAAAATTAAAAGCCTTGTATTTATGAGGGTTAAAATCTATGCAACTGACTTTTTTCGTCTTTGGAGTCATATAATGCAACGTTTACTTTGCTTCATCGTTCCTCGCAACAAGTTGACCATTTGGCAGGAGGGTTCGTCGAAATCCTTATGAAACTATGTTCAAACGTGTTCGGTAGGAGGTGCAAAAGTGATCATCGCCTTGGCAGGTGCGAAACAGATGGCAAATATAATAATACGTACGTGCTTTGCGAGCAAACACCTTGCCCTGTTTTCACAAAACTTCATGCCAATATCGTCAATAAGTAATAATCAAGAATGAAAATTCACACTGAGCATCATTGTATTAAATGAAAAAGGGCCCTTATTATCTTCTGATTTATCATCGCTACTGTACACGTCATATTAAAACTGATTTACTGTTTATTTTAAGAAACGTTTCCTTACTTATCGTTATTTATTATATATTGCAGGGTTTTTTGATAAAATTCAACTTATTATATCTCTCTAAATCTGAATTAGTCATAAGTTACTAACGAAATAATGCCAAATCGTTTACTAATACACTTTAGTAAGCATTTTTACTATCAATTAGTTAAAAACTACTAAGTCACAGTAAAATAGTACTAATTCATTTGGTAAGGCTCACTAATTGATTCAGTTGCCATTACTAACTGAATTAGTACTTTTTTACTATGAATTAGTAGTTTTTATCTAATGTATAGTAAAAATGCTTACTAAAGTGTATTAGTAAACGATTTGGCACTATTTCGTTAGTAACTTAAGACTAATTCAGATTTAGAGAGTACTAAAATAAATTTAATAATATATAAGAAACGAGTAATTTCTCTAATCAATAATATTTCTATATTGTCATTATTTCAAATGAACTCCGTTTGCGCATTTAATGCCAACATCCGCATCTATCCATCATAATAAATTTTTTATATTCCCCGTAATTATCCTGACAAAATGACTATTTTACTCTCAATCGGTGAGCTATCTACTTATACTCATATTTTTCACAAAATAATCATCTATTATACACTTATGGACACTTGAAGCTGGATACTCATCATTTAGGTATCATTATAACAAATTAATGTTTTGAATTTCATGTCAAAAAGTCTTTTTATTCTTCGGTGTTAATCAACCGTTTGTGGTCGTGAGGTTAATTTGTTACACAACTGTATATGCTTGTAATTCAATCTGCAATTTGTTTCAATTTTAATTTCATTCAGGAGACGAGTGGAATGTATGTAACGACGAGAGTCACGTAGAACGGACATGTTTTCAGTCTTTCGATTTAAATGCCCAGCATAATTACACGATTAGGTAAATAAGTAAAAAGTCCGCTGTTGTCACAACAAATAATTGAGTAGACAAGCGTTGCAAATATTGCGCGTTGTCATGACGCGCGCTGCCCACATTCAAATTAAATTAATGTGCACCACTCGACAAACTCGTAATATTTTCTATTGTACAATGTATAATAATGGAACGAGAAATATATTAAATAATCAGATAATTAAATTTTCCATTATTTTTCTTTTTCCTCATTATTCATTTCCTTATAGGACATTACGTCCGATGTATATATATATCTTATTATAACATCAATGTAAAAGTACTTCAAATTGAACGCATTTACTCAATTATTTAAAAAGGACAATGTTTTCTCGAATAAATGTAACAAAATGAGTTTCTATTAAACTAGTAGTTTCAAAAACAGCAACTGACTTATGATTTCTCTCATGATGGATATGCTACATCATCCTAGAATAGTGACAAGAATTGATTGCATTATAATGCAGCAGTGACAAAAACATTCGGTGTTTTTCCATCTGACTTGTGGAGCGTGATTTAGCACAATCAATGTACAAATAGTAATCCATTTCGACCCTTTCATCCACTCCATTCAAGTGGTTAACGCCCCATTTCATTGATGAACATTCCTTAAGGATTTGTCAACCTTACAAAAAAACAAACATCTTTTATCAAACCATCAGAAGAATTTATTTCACCCTGAACTTTTCATCTAAAATCTAAATAGCGACCAATTTCGGGGTCAAAAAGTATACCCAAAGTGTTCCATTTGAGGATTTGAGTATAGCAAAGAAATATATTTAAAAATTTAGCGCATTCTTCCATCTGAATGTGTTAATTATATCCCTTGTCCTTTAAACATTCAATTTCTCTTTAAAACTTTATTAAAGATCTTTCATCAATTTTCGTGCATGCCTCCATCTTCAAAAGAGTTTCTGATTAATTGGATCCCTCATTTCTGATTAATTTTGTTGGACACGAAACCCAATTTGACCCCTATTAAATTAAAATCTCCTTCTCAATTAAAATCATCGCCTTACAACAATTATCACTAATCATATACTTCCCCATCAATTTTATTTGATTTCCTATTAATTAGATTCTCCACTCTGTTAACTCAAATCAGTGGAGTTTGATCTAAAATCAGAGAATCAGTGACGTACTTTCAGCTACTTGAATCAGTGTAAATTCACTGAGAATCCGTGACAATTCAATGAAAATCTGTGACTATTCACTACTCCAGTAGTTTTTACTGTAATTTCAGTAGAAATATTTACTGAAATCCCAGTAAGAAGGTGTTTCACTGGTCAATCATACTTTTCACTGATTCTTTATAGAGAGCATCATTCTAAATGTTTTATCTCAATTTTTAATTACATATCCTTTACACGGAGAAAACTGGATATTAAACCGTAATATCTAGCTATTTAACTATGGGACGACTATCTAGATATTTAGATATAATATCTTGATATTAAAACTTAATATTCAGATTTTAAAATATATAATCCAAATATTCTAACATCCAATATTTTAATCTCTGGGTATTAAGTTTTAATATCAAGATATTATATATCTAAATATCTAGATAGTCGTCCCATAGTTAAATAGCTAGATATTGCGGTTTAATATCCAGTTTTCTCCGTGTATAAATCAGTTTACTTAAACAATCATTCTCTAATTCGATTCCACATTAAAAAATTCTATTTCGCAGACCAAATAAAGAAATCGTCAATCGAATCATTAAAAGCTATAAACTATACTCTCTAAATTTGAACCAGCGAAAACCATACCAAATCAGTGAAATTCGCTGATGAATCATTGAACATCACGCCCTCTATGAAAGCAATTCCGCAGATTCATCAGCGAATTTCACTGATTTGGTATGGTTTTCGCTGATTAAGATTTAGAGAGTACTGTAGTTAGAAACTAAACGTTGAAGACGACATCAAGGAGATAAATGAAACCAACCTTAATAAAGCAGTCGTTAAAAGAAAGATTGTGTCGCAGAGAATTTTGCCATCTGCGAGTGTCCTTCCGATAATAGGGGAATCGGTCTGCAATAAACTTATAAATCTCAGCCAGGGGCAGCATCTTGTCTCTTGATGACCATATTGCCATCGCCGTCAACGAGATGTAGGAATAAGGGGGCTTTTGATCGCCGTAAGTATCACGCGACGGTCGTGGCATCATTGGTTTCTGAACCCTATTTGTTTCAATTCTATCACATCATTCAATAAAACATCCTTTAGCCTAAAAGCTTCCACAAACGGAAGCCATCAAATCAGATCATGATTGATCATCATCTTCAAAAGTTTAACAGGTCTTGTATTCAATATGCCGTGCCACCAATTCAAATTCCTTCATGAATCTCAAACTACTTTCTGCAAGCAATTTTTTCTTTAGAAGCAGATCTTCCTGTAGCTACTTCCAAATCTTAGAACCCTTTAGTTTTCTCTTGATGGTCCTTCACAAACAACATCCAAAATTTAGGAGAAATTCTTGCCGAAGTTAATGAACCATCGTTTAAAAAATACTGACGGTTTGGACTAAGTGTAGATGTCTCAAACCTTAAGTTTTCTGCTAATGCAAGATGCGACGGACCCTGTCTTTAGAATACTTTCGACTTTAGATTAAAACTTTCAAAGTTTCCTCTAAGCCCAATGAAGAAATGGTCCCATCACACCATCAGTTGATCATTCATCTCTTTAATGACAATTTTTGACGAGAATCCTTAGACAGGATGCTGGATTCCAAAATCCTCTCTCCAGTGTTTTCTTGATGAACTGAACACCTTCAGAACAAACTTAATCACCACCACTGATGCCCAAAACTTATTCCTCTTACTCTGAACACTTTCCTATCCAAAGTTTGAGTCTTCTAGTCACTAATTGGAGAAAAACAAGATCCACACCTACCCTTTTAGGGCAAAACAAAACTTTTCAGTTCTGAGAGTTGAAGATCACTTCGAAGCACGTGTCACAATCACTACCGACGTTGATTGGCCGACCATCGAGTGTTGTGACTCGAATGACAACGAGAAAGAAGAACCATACGGGATAGAGGATGAAAAACGAGCATCCGCGGTCGGAGCTTCTCGGTTACTGCGGCCAAAGGGTCCCCACACCCCCACGGTTGACTTTCACCCCACCAGAGGCAAGGCTAGAACCGATTGGTTGCAGGAGACTTATGCTTGAACAGAGATCTTGTTTAGAGGCAACTTCTCTGGCCAATGGGACCAATGGGTAGGTCCAGATGGTAACCAAGGGGTCGAATGATGAGAGAAGGTAGAAACCGTAATCCTCACCACGTGGGATAGGGGGGAAGGGTTAAAAATTGCATTGGGGGTGGGGCTTGTGGAAGTCCGCCCAGGGTGATGCTTCAGCTCCTCGAACATATACATATAACAAGTAAGAACGCGCCCATTCGGTTTGACGGTGGGTT
Organism: Synergus japonicus; assembly: GCA_900474275.1. Taxonomy (NCBI): domain Eukaryota; kingdom Metazoa; phylum Arthropoda; class Insecta; order Hymenoptera; family Cynipidae; genus Synergus; species Synergus japonicus. Next base: position 32,747 of record UCOH01010209.1, read on the forward strand.
TATTGTGAACTTAAACTAAGCTTCCAATCACCGGAACGTAACTAATGCAAATTCTTGATTGCTGACAAGAAGGCAACGAGAAAAGTGGAGTCTACTAGGGTTAATGGATATCAGCCAGTATGTGGCCAGGAAAGTCCTGATTTATGAGACTGATTAATTTTGTTGAGATGTCCTTTTGTCTGATGGGTTGTTTTTCCATCTGAGAAAGAGTTGATGGTTTTTGTATTGACAGAGGAGGGCTTGAAATCTAATTAATGGTATTCAGTTTATATGGGACGGACGACGAGTTAACGAGTCCTGTAATACGTTACACATCTGTATTTAACATTTTTTATATCCCTTTTGTAATTTTCTTTATAATTCCTTGGCAACCTCTTTTTTGAATCATGTCAATTATTATTATGTTAAGCTGTTATTGTGTCGGGTGCTTTAGTTAAAATTTATTAAAAAATGTATTTGTATCTTTGGATCACCTAATCAGTTCTCTTATTGTGAACGTAATTGATCAGTTTCTTATTAAATAATTAATGATAATGCGACGGTCGCGTGAACGTCAGACTATAACACAAGGGGTGAAAGGAATCAAGGGATTTAAGATAATTTCCTGCAATTAGTAAACCCTATGTTCTAATCCCTTATAATCACAAAGTGATCTTTTACCACTATACCCTTTCTTGCAATCTTTATAGGTATCCGCTATTGTCACTTCCTCAATAAATTAATCCTTAAAATCCGGGATGTTATCTCTGCCAGGAAGTCAATCTTCGAGCAATAAGTTTGGTAGCCACGTTCCAATAATTTAATGGAAGTTATATATCTATAGAAATAGAGATATGAAATCTCCCTCAAGTTAGAATATCATGATTATATCAAAATCCCTTCAAGACTTCAATCTCAACGTCAAGAGTTTGTATTATACACAACTAAGTAGGTATAGTACTGCTTGAGAATCATATGGAAGTTATTCAAAATCACGAATGTGTGATCATCAACTTATATAAGATATGATCATGTCTCTCTTAAGCTAGGGAGTCAACTCATATACTTGACAAGACTGACTGAAGAGTGTAATCATTCACATCTGACTTATTGTTGATGCAAAGAAGAAGCTTATTCTCTGACACGAGTGACTCAACATTAAGATTGAACAGCTACCGATCATTAACCGCGTACATACCGCAGTTTATAAAACTTGACATTCTCTTTCAAAATATTTCTCTACAGTAAATTGTTCTTTCTCTAAATAAATTATTAGTTTTCCATATAACTATAAACTCTCTATAAAAACTGCAACTCTCTGAACTCATTTTAAAATGTGTGAGATTATAGGTTGCTCACATTCTATGATAAGGATTTTTTTTTGATTTGATGAAAATTTAGCGAAAAAAGATTGTAATGATCAATCTTCTCTGTAATAATTTGGAATTCTTAGGCGTAATGTTGTGGGCATCAAACGCAAAATATAAAGTAGATTGGGTATGTAATATTATGTATATAATATATATATCTATAGAAAATTGTGTATCTTATCGTGAGCTCATATAATGGAAATCGCATATCGTGTACATCAGCAATCGATTGACTCGGCAGATCGGATCTCAATTTCGATCAACTGGAGATATCGTTTTTCGCGTCTTGTTAGTTGTTTTCAGTGACATGGTCGGCATTTTAACCCCATGAACGTTCGTTTTCCGAAAGATAGGCGTACGCGTCCGCAAGCTCCACCTACTTATAGCTACAACTCTTTGGAAAGGAAACAGAATATTCCTGTTGCAGAAAGCTCCCCTCCATACTTGAAGTAGATAACGAGCTCCGCGGATGCACACTGCATATCATTTTATGCGCTCTGTGTCCGCCTTTTTCGGTCATGAAGAGTTTCACGCGTGCAATTTGAGCTCCTTTTGCAAATAAACTAGCGTATCAAACGAACTAATCATTTAAGGACATTGGATCCTAGTGTTAAGCTCCAAATTCTATTCTCCATTTTACTCAACGAAAATATTTAATTTCGATACTTTTTGCATAAAACGAAGAATTAAAAATCTAACTTTAAAATTGTATATTTTCATTCTACTTAAAAAATATTTGAATTAGATATTTTCTCGCTCTGTGCGCATAATTCTAGTTAAAAATTGATTAATCCTACAGAAGGAAAAAATTCCCAATTTAATATTTGTTGAGTAAAATGTAAAAATCGGATTTTTAGATTAGAACTTGGCTCCAACACCCTTAAGCAAATATTTTTTTGAGGGGGTGAAACATTTTAATTAGATCAAGACTCGCGGTTTGGAATTTTATTTTGCAATACGAATAATGCACAATTTCAGAAAGGGTCGAGGAAATTTAATGTAAGTCCGTATCAAGAAGTTTCTGCAGTACTCATTCAAAAGTTACAAGTTCCATGGCAATTTCTGGTTTTGACTAGCGAAGAACATCAAGAACAAGACAATTGAAAAAATGCCAAATTGGCAGAGGTCTATGAACACGAACACCCTTTTTACTCAAGAGAGGAAAGAACCTCCCTCAAAGTTTTCATTCCAGTTACGCCACTGTTCAGGGAGGGGCCTAATCGGCTCTGGAAGGGATTAGTTGAAGAGAGAGAAAAGGAGAGCTAGAGAGAAAGGGAAGGAAGGTAATTGATTTCACGCTCGAGTAATCTTTTCTCTTTACAGGAGGGGAAGGTCGTAAAGCACATTGCGCCTCGTGCTTCGTGCCTCGTACGTCATGGCCGTAATACAATGTCCAAACCCTCCCCACTGCTTTGCTCTGACATATTGCAGCCCGAACATCCTTTTAAGCCATAAGCGAATAAAGCGCATCGCACGAGTACACACGCGAAAATGCACTATCCTCTCACAGGAGTTATCGCACCATAAAAGGAACGAGAGAGTTCTTTACATTCCTTCGTAATTTTAATTATCTTGCGCCAGATTCTTTCAGTTGCACTTACTACTATACGAGATTTCACCCTTGTTTAGTAACTCCAACATTTTATACTACACTTGAAATAAAAAATAAATTTCTAATTCTAAGGTACATAGTTCAAATTAAACGTGAGAATATGAAGATTTTAGAAATTGTAGAATATAAAGAATGCTTTTATTGTGTTGAGAATCTACATCTGGATGATGGTGATTTTCGTCCAACTGACTTCAAAAAGTTTGAGCTCTTTTTGATAAATGAATCTTCTTGCTAAATAACAGATATTTTATCGTTTGCTTAACTGAGTGCTGCCATCTTCTGGTTCAGGTAAGATTCAGAAAGAGGCTGGTTCACTGATAACTCAACTGTCAATTCGAGTTGGTTTTAAACCTAGACGATCTATAACGTACTGTGGCATACAATAAGTTGGATTAATTGGTTTCAAAGTAGAATCGGCTTCTAATAATGATACAGCCGTCAAGCCAAATAAGGTGTGAAATGGATCCGGCACGTCTCCGGGTCGATCGCTGAATCCGCCAGTTTCTACATCTTGACAGGCTAGTATAAAGTTCAGCTATTGAATAAATAGATTCATTAAAATATGATTGGGAATTTTGTTATAAATCAAAGTTTTAAATTTTAGTAACGAACCAATCGCTTTTTGTCTATCCATTGTAGGCGATTCAAAATTGAAAGGGAGGAGAGAACCCACCAAGAATAACAAACGTCTGGTAATTTTTCTGGCCTGCCATTTAATCCACCAGACTTTAATTGCCTTTCAGACAACCACCATCCTAATTTATCTGCGTCTATTAAATGTAAATGACCTGAAAAAAGGAATACATTAATCACCGGACTTGGAAAAATATTTCAGAATATAGAGAAAATCAGGAAATTAACTTAATTCGTACCTGTAATCGACAGTACACCAAGGCAACAATAAATAAGACCAGAATGACTTTCAGAATTTGGTCTTGAACCAAATCCCCCATCAAAGTTCATACAACTCTTTACAAACTCTACAGCCTTTTCAACGTCTATTTCATCTAATCTTCCCTGGAAAGAAAATAATTTTACAAATCATAATTCTCTGAATATCGTCAAATTTTCTGAATTATATTTATCATAAATATATAATATACGGTTGTTTTACCAAGAGAGACAAGGTAGCAACTGCGCAAAAAGAAAACCTAGTATCTACTTCGCCCCAAATGTCTCCAGTAAAACTTCCATCAGGTTGTTGTCTTTCCTTCACGTACTGGACAACTTTGTCAACGTTAATCACATCCAAATTGTCATACGTACAAAGTATTTGGATTGCACTTAAAGTATATAATAAATGAGGATCGTGATCGACACTCGCGCCAATTCCTCCAGAATCGTGTTGGCATTTTCTTATAAATTCTAAGACTGCTTCTTTATTTGCGCGTTCCAATTGTCCCATAAGGTCCAAGGCTGTAAGTCCCCAATACATTCCCGACATTCTCAAGTGCTCAGACATACAGAATGTCTGGAGAAATACAATTTTTTAAATATTGTCAGTGATGAGTATAATATAAAAAAATAGATGTAAAAATACGAATCGAATATGATATAATATACGTACATAATCATCCTTATCCATTCCATAGGAAATAAGATTATTTGCATGCTTTTCCAACAATAATGGTGGAATATCCGCTGGTAGCTCAATATCTTTCCTTAAGAATGCCTGTTTTAATAAATCAAAATATTATGCGATTAAACAATCTTACAATTTTATAAAATAATAATGATTAACACTATTTATTATTAGAAATACTATACATTACATACTTACATTACAAATACATATAGGTAAAAAATGTCATAAAAACACAATACTTACCATTGTTAAGAATAAAGAGTGTTAAAACTTGTCTCCAATTACTTCCTGAGATGTAAACACTTTTCTTTCGTGTAAATCTCTTAAAATTGCTGCTTAACTATTACCACTATTTAGGCTTTATTTTATAAATTTACTATACAATTTTATTCGGTAGGCGCGTTAAGGTCATTAACACAACACTTTATTTCATAAATACATATGTGTGAGTGAATATGTAAATATCCTCAAATGACAATTAAGTTAACCTCAAAGTCAAAATGTCACATATAAATTATACGGTTTCCAGTACTTCTCTTTATGAAATATACAGTAGACTTATTTTAGTGAAATATCAATATTTTGTCTTCAGCCTCATTCCACTAAAATTAGTGTAAACGATCGAAAAACCTATTATTTTAAACAAATATTGGGGCGTTGTTAAACTGGACTCTCTCAACTGTAAAATTTCATGAAACTTTGGACGAATGAATGAAAAGTGTCCTGAAACTTTCAGGGGTCTCATGAAACATTGCAATGTTTCAAATATGGTGGCGAAAAAATTCAAACTGTGCACATATGTAGTGCCTTTCTTGCGTCATTCTTAAGTATTTAAAAAAATTAAATACTTTGTTTTCGTTTTTTTGGTAATATATGTATCGCCATTCTGGCAGCTGGCTATTGCATGCGCCTGTTAGCGATCAGTTTTTCAAATTTGGCGGGTGACGACGGTGGCGTCTATTACCAATCCATTCTAACTATTTTGAATTTGAGCTGACTATTTTGTGACAATTAGTGAAAAGTTCATGAAAATATATCATTAATATATTTTAAACCGTAATTTTACTCATACAAATTAAATTATTAGAATTATTAGAAGTTGGCGACTATATATATTTTAAATTGGCTCTTTTCTTGTCGATATTTGAATTTCTAATGTTGGCAATACTGCGACACACTGGCGATTTCCAACCAAAAAATGGCGCTTTCTTGGCAAGTGCAAGTCTGGCAACTCTGTTTAGTCAGTATCAGTTTTGAGTTTTGTAAAGATGGCGAGTCCGGGTTGTTCTGCTTTTTCTAATGACGGTCAATATTTAGCAAATTGTGGTATTGATGGTAAATTAAAGATTTACGAAACAGCAACAAATCGTCTAAAAACAGACTATATTCCTAATCAACATTTAAAATCTCCCTGCTGTGTACTAAGATGGATTACTGTGAGCCTTCAATCGAGCACAACGGTATGCCATGTGGTTTTTATGTTTCTATCAATTACAATCTCATCTGATAGTTCCCAATTATCCTACGTACTCTTTGTTCTAAAAAATTCTTCCCATTTCGTTTTATTTTTTCGTTCTTTCTTCAAAAAGATTCGATCTGTTTTTTTGAGATAATTTCTCACTATTCTAGCGTCTGAATAAGTGAGGTTAGATATCATATTAGATATATATCACAATCTCGTGATTTCGTGTAAGTGTAATTCATGTATAATAAAACTTGGAAGCATTTATGACAGTTTTTGCATTCGACATTATTCTCTATCATATACCGTCTTAATCGCCTTTTTAAATGAGTGTATTATTATTGGCGTAACTATTGGGGTTACACCAATACCAACACTTACTCTTAAAGCGTCTATTGCAAAGTTTTGAAAATGATTTAGTTCTGAATAATTGTAAGTTTAGTTCAAAAGAACTAACCATTTTATAATCTTTTAAATACAAGGAACTAATTTTTATTCTAAAAATTTAAGAACTATGATGAACTAAGAATTTTTTCTTTAAAAATAAAACTTAATTTCATAATTATTTCAAGAATTATTTTCTGTTAAACTAATAACAGCTATTTCTTTTCAGCCTTCACCATGGAAGAAACGAAAGAGGAAATCAATGGAGGAAGAATCAAGTCAAAAGGAAGTAATAGCAATGGGTTCCACAAACGGAAACATAACAATATTCGATGTAGCTTCTTCATCTGTTAGTACTCAACTTCAAAATGGCCACACAACATCCGTTTCAGCGATCGGGTGGGAAGCATCGACTGGTCTTTTTACAGCAGCCGAGGACCACCAAATCATTCATTGGAATATCCAAGAAAACTGCATCAAATGTAAATGGAAATCTGGTAAAGGAAAAGTAACTGCGATTGCAATTTTACCCGATGGCTGCTCAATTCTCACTGGTGAGAGAGTAATTACCTGGTGGGATCTTTCAACAAAAAGCATAATTGGAACTTTTACTGGCCATGTTAATCAAGTTAATTCATTGAACATCGTAAGGATAGACAACGAAACTAGTTACTTCATCAGTAGTGCCAGTGGAGACTCGTACCTCAGTGTTTGGTCCCTCAATGAAGTAAGGATTAAAATTAAATAGCATTCCGTACTTTCCACTTTTTGCAATAGGGAGACTCGGGATTTTAATTATTAAGAGGACAAATTTAATATTAAAATTAATTGTTTCAGGCTAAGAAGGATAAAACTTCTGTGGCAACATTCACGATGCAAGATGAAGCGATGTCCGTTTCTGTAAAATTAATTGAAGATTCTCAAGTGATGGTTATAGCAGTTACGAGAAGCGGGCAAGCGCACTTGTACAAGTATCAACCGAATGGAACAGCCCTAAAACCAATCAAACCCTCATCAAACATCTTCGTGGTATCTGATTCCAGTCAAAAGGAACAAAATATCCAACAAATTCCCATTTTGAAAGCACAAATAACCGAAGATAGAAAATGTCTTCTAGCCTATGGATCATTTTCGAATATAGTTTTCGAAAAAGTAGCACCTGATTTTTCAGAAAAAGTTATGTATTTGGAGAGGACGGATTACAAGAGGCCAAAGGAGAAGAAAGAAGAGGTTGTCTCGAAAATAAAGGCGACCGATACTGAAGGGGAAGTGCAGTACATTGTGCCAGGTGATTATTAAGTTGTTTGGATAATTCGTTTAAAAATTATTTAAATGCTTCATTACCTTATCGTTTGTTTTTAATTGTTTTTAGGAGCAACAGGTAGTGCACAGAAGAGATCGTCGCGTTCTGGAGCGGGCTCTCAGATACCATTAAAGGATCGATTGGAGAATCTTAGTTTGAATACCGAGACTAGTACGCCAGGAAAAACTACGAGCAAAGGAGATAACATGGTTCAATTACTTATGCAAGGATTACAAAGTAAAGAGAGGGATATTTTAAACAATGTGCTCTATATCAAGAAAGAGAGTGTGATTAAAAACACGATTGCTAAATTGCCGGTAGGAGCAATTATACCTCTGCTTAAGGAATTAACAGTCATGTTGCAGGGAAAAACTTATCCGTAAGTTTCATCTTTATATTTAGTTATTTACGCGTTAATAAATGTAGAATTCTTCTTCATATAAAGATTTAATCCTAAATTATTTTCAAATTTTCAGAAGTAAAATAGCAGTTATGTGGCTGAAAGCTTTGGTAGCAACACATGCCGCACAGCTTTTATCCCATCCGGATATCGGAGAAGAACTCAGCCCTATTTTGAGTATCGTAGATGCCAAGTTAACTCTTTTAACCGAATTATCTAGGTTAAGGGGTCGCGTTTCTTTAATTACTGGACAAATTTCTCACATAAATGAAAAACAAGAAAGGGACCCTACAGAAGAAAGTCTACTCGTTTATCAGGATCAAGGTATATTTTTATAATATCCTATCGAAATTCTTATCTTTAGTTCTCAATTTTCGATAAAATCTTGAATAAACATAATATTTAAATTTTCAGATTCCTCAGATGACAGCACAGATGTAAATGAAGTGGAACTGGGAAGCGAGTCGGATGAAAATTGGGAAGAAATTTCGGATCAAGAAGAGGAAGACGAGGCCGAAAACTGCAAATCAGATGACGACAATTTAAGCGTTTGCAGTTGAAATGACATTTGAAAGAAGTAATATTTTTTCGATTGTGAGATTTTCATAATTTTTATAACTTTTTTTCAGTAATTCTGATTTTCCAAATAGAGGGTGATACCTTATATCTTCATATATTATATTTTTATCCAGATTTATCGATATTTATCAAGAGAATAATAGCCAAGATTCATACTCGAATTGTATCTACTATTGTAAAAATAAAACTTTGTAGATTTAACACTTTCGAGACCGTTTTATAAGATTTGAAATTTTTGTTCCTTTAATAGTTGTTTGAAAATTGTTACGAGTAGTATTTTATATTCTGTATAAACGAACATGTACAACAAAAACTAATTTGATCTGAATAATGAGGAGAGTTAAAAAATGATGTTGTTTTATAGTGAGATACCTTCCCCTAATTATAACGTCGATAAATTTTTTTATTTAAACTGACTGAATAACTAAAAATAATTCAAGTCTCTAATTACCAAATTGATTATGATGCACTGGAATTTTTTTGATAATAATTCCAGAGGTCATGATATATGTATATTGCACCAAAATGGACTCATTGGAAGCAACGTGAAACTTTTAATTGGGCATCAAATAAAGGTGAATAATTAAATTAAAATGTATAAAAGGACGCATTAGGAAAGTCAAAATTCAAAAATTACTAATTAAATAATAATTAAACAGAATTTTAGAAATCTGTTTTTTTGTCTATCACGTTAGATAGACATAAACAATTATCTATGAACATTCGGTACTCCTTTTTTCGGCGAGATTGAGAAAGTATTCTGTTTCGAGATATCAGCATTCCTGAGTCCACACCCAAAACTTTTCCGTTAAAAAGAATTAATGATAAAGCCTGCATTTGAAATCACTAACAAAGTAAACAAGAACTGATAAAAAAAAAGTGTTTCTATTTATGAGAATGCATGAATTTTTCAGATTTCTGCACTTTATTCTTATTTGATAATATGTATTTCCAAAAGTGAAAATTAAAAAACTCCATATTCAAAATAAGGGGAAAATAAAATAGAGAAAATTTCAACACATTTTAATTGATTGGATAATTCATCTGCTAATCAAATGTATTTTATTAAGTTTGTGTTTTGAATGCAAGAAAGATAAGATAATTTTTTTAATATCAAAAATCCACTGAGCCAGAAATTTCTACAATATTTTTATTTTTAATTATCTGATGAGACGGATCAGTTGATGAACCCAATTAATTTAGTTGCAAGACCTTTTATGCAGCTGTAATCTTAATTTGGCGATAAAGTCACATTAAGATTACATAGTTGTCAGATAAATACAAAGAACAAAATGCATATTTATATATATATATATATATATATATATA